>CM037782.1:4862480-4912480 GCA_021229015.1 Solen grandis | reverse complement strand
ACTTCTTATCTTGAAAAAAATTTCAGCATCGCTATAGAACCATGGACTTTTCGAGTTTTTAAAAAAGGACACCGAGATTCACAACGAGAACTTAATATACACATTCTGTGAAAATTTGATGAAAATCGGCCCAATAATAATGGCTCTGTACCGTGTACAAACTTTCGTAGTCAATTTCAAATGTGACGTCATATGACGTCATAGGCTTCTGATAATCATTGAAATCAAAATTTCAGCATCTGAAGCATGTGTCATTAAATTTTCATTGCCCTTCGAAAATTTCAACATATAGAAATAATCTTGTTAGAATTAGAAAATCCTTATCATATAATGACGTCACGTGACGTCATATGACATTTATTTTCACAAAATGTTTAAGACTCCCAGAGACCTATATACTAACCTTATATCATCTTTCTATCTCAAATAGGACCGATTTTATAAGAATTTGAACATTTACGACCTTGGTTCGAATCTTGGAATCGCTACAGAACCTTGGACTTTTCGAATTTTGAAAAATGGACACCGGGATGCACAACAGGAACTTAAAATACACATTTTGTGAAAATTTGATGAAAGTCGGCCCATTAATAATGGCTCTGGGCCGTGTACAAACTTTCGTAGTCAATTTCAAATGTGACGTCATATGACGTCATAGGCTTTGAAAAATCATGGAAATCGAAATTTCAGCGTCTGAATCATTTGTCATTAAATTTTCATTGCCCTTCGACAATTTTAACATATAGAAATACTCTTGTTAATATTAGAAATACATTATCATATAATGACGTCACGTGACGTCATATGACGTTTATTTTCTCAAAATGTTTAGGACTCTTAGAGACCTATATACTGACCTAATATCATCTTTCTATCTCAAATAGGACCGAAAAATTTACGACCTTGGTTCGAATCTTGGAATCGCTATAGAACCTTGGACTTTTCGAATTTTGAAAAACGGACACCGGGATGCACAACTAGAACTTAATATACACATTCTGTGAAAATTTGATGAAAATCGGTCCATTAACAATGGCTCTGGACAGTTTACAAACTTTTGTAGCATATGTCAATTGTGACGTCATATGACGTCATAGACATATGAAAATCATAGAAATCAAAATTTCCTCACGTGACTAATAAGCCATAAAAATTTCATCGTCCTAGAATTATTGCAACATAGAAAAATAAGCGTTTAGTTAGGAAGAAAAAAAGAATAATAATAATAAGAAGAAGAAGAAGAATAAACAGTACAAACCCAATAGGACTTTCTGCTTGAGGCAGAAAGCCCTAATAATAATAATAAACATAACAAACCCAATAGGACTTTCTGCTTTAGGCAGAAAGTCCTAATAATAATAAACATAACAAACCCAATAGGACTTTCTGCTTTAGGCAGAAAGTCCTAATTAAATTCTCTACCCTTTACTCTTTTATTTTTTTTCGTATGGACTTCTTTTAGCTTTGATGTCACATGACGTCATAGGGTGCTGAAAATTCTTTTGTTCAAAAGCGCATACTCTACTGTCGTAACTCTGAAATTTTCATTATTCTGAACAACTGGCATCATGTTGGCTGACAGGATATGCACACCTTAGTTTCAAGATGTACCATCTGTGAAAATTTGAAGTAAATCCGACCATAAATGACGGCTGTAGAGCGCAAATACCATTTTTCACTATTTTTAGCTGTGGCGTCATGTGACGTCAAAGGGTGCAGAAGATGCTTTTATTCAAAAGCGCATACTTTACTGTCATAACTCTGAAATTTTCATTATTCTGAACAACTGGCATCATGTCGAAATCATTACCCTAAAATGAAAATTAAGAAGTATGCCTATGACGTCACATGACGTCATATGACGTCACGACTGAAAATATATGTTGAAATTCTGCAGAACTGCAAACTGTGTAAGTTTTAACTTTCCATCTCATCCTGAAGCTCTTTTATCCTATAATGAAATTTTCGGTCCTATGTTCGAATCTTATTTCAGCCACAGAACTTCGGTCTTTCGGAATTTTGGTTAGCTGACAGGATATGCACACCTTTGATTCAAAATGTACCATCTGTGAAAATTTGAAGAAAATCCGACCATAAATGACGGCTGTAGAGCGCGAACACCATTTTTCACTATTTTTAGCTGTGACATCATGTGACGTCATAGGGTGCTGAAGATGCTTTTGTTCAAAAACGCATACTTTACTGTCATATCTCTGAAATTTTCATTACTCTGAACAACTGGCATCATGTCGAAATCATTGCCCTAAAATGAAAATTTAGAAGTATGCCTATGAAGTCACATGACGTCATATGACGTCACCACTCAAAATATATGTAGAAATTCTGCAGAACTGCAAACTGTGTAAGTATCAACTTTCTATCTTATCCTGAAGCTCTTTCATCCTAAAATGAAATTTTCGGTCCTATGTTCGAATCTTATTTCAGCCACAGATCTTCGGTCTTTCGGAATTTCGGTTAGCTGACAGGATATGCACACCTTTGATTCAAGATGTACCATCTGTAAAAATTTGAAGAAAATCCGACCATAAATGACGGCTGTAGAGCGCGAACACCATTTTTCACTATTTTTAGCTGTGACATCATGTGACGTCATAGGGTGCTGACGATGCTTTTCTTCAAAAGTACATACTTTACATTCATAACTCTGAAATTTTCATTATTCTGAACAACTGGCATCATGTCGAAATCATTGCCCTAAAATGAAAAGTAAGAAGTATGCTTATGACGTCACATGACGTCATATGACGTTCTGAGTGAAAATATTTGTAGAAATTCTGCCGAACTGCTAACTGTGTAAGTTTCAACTTTCTATCTCATCCTGAAGCTCTTTAATCCTAAAATGAAATTTTCGGTCCTATGTTCGAATCTTATTTCAGCCACAGAACTTCGGTCTTTCGGAATTTCGGTTAGCTGACAGGATATGCACACCTTTGATTCAAGATGTACCATCTGTGAAAATTTGAAGAAATTCCGACCATAAATGACGGCTGTAGAGCGCGAACACCATTTTTCACTATTTTTAGCTGTGACGTCATGTGACGTCATAGGGTGCTCAAAATCATTGAAATCAAAATTTCCTCACGTGACTAATAAGCCATATAAATTTCATCGTCCTAGGTTCATTGCAACATATAAAAATAAGCGTTTAGTTAGGAAGAAGAAAAGAATAATAATAATAATAATAACTAGATTTCATTCGTTGATACGAATGATAGGACTTTCTGCTAAATTTGTCAAACGTAAGAGCTTCATATTACATGGCAAAATTAACTAAACATCAATTCTTATTTTGACATCACTTTCTTACAAGTTGACGTATTTCAGTAATCTAGTTTTTAAAATCCATCCAATTTGATTGCAATATATTTGGGTCTATCATTAAAAAGCATAAACGGATTTTGTTATTTGCATTACTCCATGATTTTTTGGTCAATCGTTAAACTTAAAGCATCAAAAGAACGACCCAACATTTGGTCTACGAATATTATTCATATTTTCGAAAATCAAAAGTTTTGAGATATAAACTGTTAAACGCATTGAGGCTAACTGAATTTTCATATTTCAGCCATAATTCAACTGATTCAACCCCGATCATTAAAAGCTGAAAGGTCTTTCAAAGCACTTCAAATTATAAGCATAGTGTCAATATAGAATATTTATTGTTTTAGAGATATTTAAGGCCGAAGAAAGATATCGATAATTGAAATATGACCTTGACCGTTGCTTTCTTTGGAAACGGAAGTAGCATTATGCCATAGCATCTAATGCTGCGCCTTCAGTAAAAAATTCATGCAAACTAAAAAAAAATCAGGCCTATAGGCCGTAAAAACCATTTAATTAAAGTAAAAAAAGTGTTTAGGACTTGAATCGACACATGACGTCATATGACGCTCATCTTCTTATAAGGTAAAACATACACAGAGCCTTATATTCAGTCAAAATTTCAGCTTTCTAACTCATCTGGAAGCGATGTTATGCGTATTTGAAATTTAACGTCAATGCTTCGAATATTGGATTTGCCATAGAACCTTTGCCTTTATGAATATGGAAAGACAGACACCTGGCTGCATAATTTTAACGAAACTTACACATTCTTTGAAAATTGAATAAAAACGGTCGAAAAATAATGTTTGTAGACGCGAAAAATCTTTTGTAGACAACATCATATTTGACGTCATATGACGTCATAGGCATAAGACAATCAATGAAATGAAATATTCAGTATCTGAAATATACGCCATTAATTTTCATGCTCCTGGGACTTTTGCAACATATAGAAATAAACGCGTAAATATTAGAAATTCTGTTTTACCTTATGACGTCATATGACGTCAAATGACGTTCTGCCTCACGGAATAAAAAGAAGTCATAAAGATTAATTTTCAGTTTAAATATCAGCTTTATAATACATCTGGAAGCGATGTTATACGTATTTAAAATTTGACGTCAATAGTTCGAATCTTGGATTTGCGATATAACCTTTGACTTTTTGAATTTAGACAAACGGACACCGGGATGCAAAACTAACGCGTAACTTGTACATTCTGTGAAATTTTGATGAAAATTGGTCAGAAAATAATGGCTATAGACCGCGTAAAATCTTCCTGTCCTGACGTCAAATCTGACGTAATATAACGTCACATGGATATGAAATTCAATGCATTCCAAAGCACATGGTTTGACGCATATGCAATTACATTTCCATGGTCCTGGAAACTTTATAACATATATAAATTTAGGCATAGATCTAAGAAATTCTTTTTGATCTTATGACGTCATATGACGTCAAATGACGTTCATCTTCTCAGAATGTAAAAGACACTTGGAGAATTATAATCTGTGCTAATATCAGCTTTCTAACTCATTAGGAAGCGATTTTATACTCATTTGAAAGTTGATGTCAATGGTTCGAATCTTGGATTCGCCATAAAATCTTTTCCTTTGCGAAGTAAATATCCGATTAAATAAATTCAAATTGAAAAATGTATATAAATAATGAGAAGAGAAGAAAAAAAAACACACTTACAAACAAGGGTTATTTAAATAAAAAAAAAAATAATATAGGTGCAGATATATGAACCTTTCTAAACAGTATCTTTTATTCAAATTTCAATCACCACTTTTTTGCCGAAGAGATAAAAGTCGGCTTCCGGTTCAATGCTCATTTGGAGCGTAGATCTACACAGATATACACAGCCAGCTAGAGCAACGCATTGACCTTTGACATAACATGTTACATGTCACGTGATGTAATTCACGCCGGGAACAGGTTGATAGGGCGGAGTCTAAAAAATCAATACTATATTTGGAATGTGAAACTGCGTTAAATTTCAAAACATAATTTCAAACACTAAGTAGGTTAGTGTTATTTAGTAAACATTAAGTCCATTAAATCGGTCGCGCGGCTTTGCCGCGCCCACCGATTTAATGGACTTAATGCTTACTAAAAAAAAACACTAACCTATACTTAATTAACACTGACTAACTTAGAGTTTGCCCCGCCCTATTACTACGTTATGCTGCTATATTAGAAGATGGCGCCATATAAGTGTTACGTCAGCATTTTTTTACCGTCGGCTCATTTCTTTTTCAGATTTCAATCAATTTATGTCATGGCTGTTTTTTTATTTATTTATCTTGTTTGAATTACTTGAGAAATCAGAAAATATCAACTGATTGACATTAAGGAAAGAACGAAATATGTAAAAAATAATCGTTTAAAAAAGTCGGTGTCAGCGGAAGATATCAAGGCTAGGAATACCCCGGAAATACCAAATCAAACGAGATAACACATGATCTGTAAGTGGTTTAAAAAGGTTATATCAATTATTCAATACTTATATTTCCCAAATTCGTAAACATAGGTACTGGTATAGCTCCCTTGGTTGGCGCTCAGCTTAATAAGGGTAGTTCTAGGACTGATGGCCCGGTGTCCGGATAATGTGACTGGGTGTGGTATCATGCCAACTGTCTACGACGTGATACTGTGCAGTGTGACAACACTACATTTGTCTCAAGTAGACATTGTCTCCAAAAGACTTAAACCTAATAAACTATACTTGTATTTTAGTATTTAATTTAGCATCTTTTTCTTTCCTTAGGAGTCCCTTTGCAAAAAAATATTTCCGAAACTCCTCATTCTTATGTAAATGTTTATCTATAAACATGATTATTTAAGTAACTTTAATAAATGTTTACAAAAGACGGCAACATGCGCCAGTGTGCACACCTCGTGTGTAGGGATCGGTTTAGTAAACACTGCTATATATGATATCAGTTTGTTTGTTGGGTTTAACGTCCCACCGACAGTAATTCAGCCAGTCACGATGTCTACTTCATGCGGGTATAGGACTACCACACTGCAGTATCACGCCGTAGACATGTGGCATGATACCACACCCAGTCACATCATCCTGATACCGCGCTAACCAGTCCTGCAAATACCCTTATATGCTGAGCGCCAAGCAAGGGAGCTATAACAGTACCATTTTTTACGACTTTGGTATGTCGGGTCGGGGATCGAACCCACGACCTTCCGCTCCCGAGGCGGACGCTCTAATCACTCGGCCACCGGAAATGGTACGCTTGTTTAGCTAGTAATATCAATATGATATAAGTAAAAAGTTTTTTGCAATTTATATGACTAATACATAGCTATAAACTTACATATTTTCCGAAAATGCTTCAATTAACGTGAAAGCGAAAGTAGGATATTTCTCGAAAATTCTTACACTTGGGTTTATATTCGTATTTTTGATGTAACTTCCTTATACTTTAATCAATTTTAAAACTCTAGGTACCAAAATAATCGTCTTAAAATTCTCTACATCTCATATGCTTAAGGTTTGGACTTATTTAATTTTTTTTAAGGCCAAAAAATCGTCTAAAACTTCTCTACATTTCACATGCTTTATGTTTAGGAATATTACTAATACTTTTTGAGATACAAGCTCTTAAACCACCTGAAAAATGAAAAATTCACCAAAGCTACATACACGAATTTCGTTTTTTTCCCATTACTCCATCAATATTTGGCCAATCATTAAAGTTTGGGCATCAAAAGAACGGCCAAACATTGCTCTACAAATAATATTCATCATCATATTTTCAAAAATCAAAAGTTTTCGAGGTATAAACTGTTAAACACACTGGGGGTTACCAAATTTTCATTTTTCTGCCATAACTCAACCAATTCAACCCCGATCATCAAAAACTAAATATCATCTGAATGGTATTTCTAAGCACTACAAATTATACGCATAGTGTCTCGATAGAATATTTACCGTTTTTGAGATATTCAAGGCCGAAGAAAAAGCCGATAATTGATATATGACCTTGACCTTTGGGATTTGCCGGAAACGAAAGTGACATGGCTCCATAGAATCTAATACTGCATCTTCAGACAAAATTTCAAGCAAATCCTACAAAAAATGAAGCATACAGGGCTTAAAAACCGTTAAGTTTTAATACGAAAGTTTTAATAGCATTGTGACGTCATGTGACGTCATTTGGTGTTCATCTTTTCAGAATATAAAGAAGACCTAGAGATTAATATTCAGTCCAAATATCAGCTTTCTTGCTCTTCTGGAAGCGATTTTATACGCATTTGAAATTTGACGTCATTAGTTCGAATCTTGGATTCGCCATGACACTTTTGCCTTTTCGAATTTGGAAAAACGGACACCGGGATGCACAACTAGAGCCTAACATACACATTCTGTGAAATTTTGATGAAAATCGGTTCACAAACAATGGCTGTAGACCGCGTACAAACTTTTGTAGCATATTTCAAATGTGACGTCATATGACGTCATAGGCATATGAAAATCATAGAAATCAAAATTTCCTGACGTGGCTAATAAGTCATAAAAATTTCATCGTCCTAGGAGTATTGCAACATAGAAAAATAAGCGTTTAGTTAGGAAGAAAAAAAGAATAATAATAATAATAATAAGAAGAAGAATAAACAGTACAAACCCAATAGGACTTTCTGCTTTAGGCAGAAAGTCCTAATAATAACTAGATGTCATTCGTTTAAACGAATGATAGGACTTTCTGCAACATCTGCTTTATATAGTATATATAGAAGATGACATAATAGATAATCTGTCCAAATTGCAACTTTCTATCTCCTCTATTTCTATATAAAATAGCACAAATAGAACACATTCTGTGAATTTTAATAAAAGTCCGCCCATATCTTGCACATGTAGTTTACATACAACATTTATACTATGTCATATGACATGAAAGAAAAATGAAACAGTGTTCAAATGTAAGTTTCTAACTTTCATCACACATAGAATTTCATCACTCCAGCTCAGTTGTAACCTTGTTTAATTTTAGCCTCATTAGGAAGAAGTATTGAATATTTGTATAGTGCTATATCCTTTCGACACCTGTAACGTAGTTAAACGTATTTAGCGATTTTGGCGTGTTTGGGCTTCCGTAGTTTTGCCATAAATTCCTGGAATTTCGAACTATGGTGATATTTTGAAAGGTAACATCCCAGCCTACAAACTGATGCAATATGAATATCGTTAGCATAACAATGCAGTTTTTAGATGGTCTAAAATGTGGGGCTACGTGTGAATTTTTCAAGGCTTGCAAACTGCTCGCTAGCTACATAGTGTTGCAAATACGGATTTTTGTCTTGTGCCGTTGTACATGTATTAACTGCAATGCTTATTTTGGAAACAGTCAACATTCGACAAAAAACAACAACAACAAAAAAAAAAGAACAAAATCAAGACATAGCCCATTAATTGCAATTTGATTTTTTTTTTTTTTTTTTTTTTTAAGTCGTTGCGCAAGTATTTAAGCCTGGTGACCCCTGCGCGTGACCTTTTCCATATTTTTATGATGCATGATTATGAAATATCTTATTTTCCATGTAACTTTCTTATATGAAGTCCAATTTCAATAAACTTGGTACCTTAGAAAGCTCTTAAAACAAGCTACATTTTTGTATAAACTTATCTTCTTTAAACCAAAAAATTATCAGCAAAATTAGCTTCATTTCGTTTAGTTTTTTTGCTTATAAATTGGTATTGCGTAAACCAATTTTAATAAACTAAATATCTTTGGAAACGTCAATTATTCAGCTATAATTCTTATTCATACATATATTTACAAAAAATCGATATTTATTGAGATATGGCTACATATATGCAGTAGGGGTGAAATCAAAATTTCCTCACGTGCCTAATAAGCCATAAAAATTTCATCGTCCTAGGACTATTGCAACATATTAAAATAAGCGTTTAGTTAGGAAGAAGAAAAGAATAATAGTAAGAAACAAATGACGTCACGTGACGTCATATGACGTCACGACTCAAAATATTTGTAGAAATTCTGCAGAACTGCAAACTGTGTAAGTTTCTACTTTCTATCTCATCCTGAAGCTCTTTAATCCTAAAATGAAATTTTCGGTCCTATGTTCGAATCTTATTTCAGCCACAGAACTTCGGTCTTTCGGAATTTCGGTTAGCTGACAGGATATGCACACCTTTGATTCAAGATGTACCATCTGTGAAAATTTGAAGAAAATCCGACCATAAATGACGGCTGTAGAGCGCGAACACCTTTTTTCACTATTTTTAGCTGTGACGTCACATGACGTCATAGGGTGCTGAAGATGCTTTTGTTCAAAGCGCATACTTTCCTTTCATAACTCTGAAATTTTCATTATTCTGAACAACTGGCATCATGTCGAAATCATTGCCCTAAAATGAAAATTAAGAAGTATGCTTATGACGTCACATGACGTCATATGACGTCACGCCTCAAAATATTTGTAGAAATTCTGCAGAACTGCAAACTGTGTAAGTTTCAACTTTCTATCTCATCCTGAAGCTCTTTTATCCTAAAATGAAATTTTCGGTCCTATGTTCGAATCTTATTTCAGCCACAGAACTTCGGTCTTTCGGAATTTCGGTTAGCTGACAGGATATGCACACCTTTGATTCAAGATGTACCATCTGTAAAAATTTGAAGAAAATCCGACCATAAATGACGGCTGTAGAGCGCGAACACCATTTTTCACTATTTTTAGCTGTGACGTCATGTGACGTCATAGGGTGCTGAAAATCATTGAAATCAAAATTTCCTCACGTGACTAATAAGCCATAAAAATTTCATCGTCCTAGGACTATTGCAACATATAAAAATAAGCGTTTAGTTAGGAAGAAAAAATAACTAGATTTCATTCGTTGATACGAATGATAGGACTTTCTGCTAACATTGAAAAATATAAAGATTAATTCCGTTAGAAAGAATATATATTAAATTCCCTACCTTTTACTTTTTTTCGTATGGACTTCTCATGCATGACTTTTTTGAAATAAGCCATATTCAAAAAATAAACAAGTAACTGGTGTTGCAAGCAACACATGAGTCCCCTACCGGTGAGGTGCATAATTTTTCCATTACCACATCAACCAGAATTTTGGTCCAAGAAAAACAAGACTTTGGTTAAAGTAAATGTAAGGGAAATTTAAGTTATGTCCATTTAAGCAAGACTTACATGTAGAGTTGTTGACTCTGCTGTGCCCACTATACAATTCATGCAAGCAAGACAGATGCAAGAAATAGAATTAATATTAGTTAGCTTGCCTGATCCAAAATGTTTTTCTTTAGTCTTTAGTCTTGTTGATGAGAAATGAGAACTTTCACTGTGCATCACCACCCTGACTATATAAATGCCTTATAAAATTTATTATAAAGTTATCGCGGTCGCGGGATCCCATTTTTTGCCATATTTTCACTATTTCCGTTACCATAGCAACCACAATTTTAGTCAAAGAACAAAATTAAAATGATGTGCATAATCTACATATTGCCATCTAGTCATATACCAAGTTTCATCAAGTTAGCTTGCTTAGTTATAAAGTTATCATTGGATCCCATTTTTGCCATATTTTCACTATTTCCATTAACATAGCAACAACAATTTTAGTTGAATAACAAAAATAAAACAACGTGCATAATCGACACATTGCCATCTAGTTCCAAGTAAGTTTCATCAAGTTAGCTTGCTTAGTTATAAAGTTATCGCGGGATCCCATTTTTTTTGCCATATTTTCACTATTTCCGTTACCATAGCAACCACAATTTTAGTCGAATAAAAAAAATAATTCAATGTGCATAATCTACACATTGCCATCTAGTCATAAACCAAGTTTCATCAAGTTAGCTTGCTTAGTTATAAAGTTATCGCGGGGTCCCATTTTTGCCATATTTTCACTATTTCCGTTACCATAGCAACCACAATTTTAGTCGAATAAAAAAAATTAAAACAATGTGCATAATCTACACATTGCCATCTAGTCATAAACCAAGTTTCATCAAATTAGCTTGCTTAGTTATTAAGTTATCGCGGGATCCAGATTTGAGCGGACAGACAGACGGACGGACGGACGGAGGGCAAACCTATAGTCCTCTCCGGTGTGAACACCGGTAGGGGACTAATAAATCTTTATTTTGATATCGCTTTCTTTTAACTTGACCAATTTTACTATTCTAGGTACCAAAATAAATGGCCTGAAATTCAATTGTAGCATATTTGGGTCTAGTTTTATAGGTATTCAAAATATAAACAATTAAACTTAAACCTCTTAATTCTGCATATCATTTTTTTTTATTTTCGTGTACAGTCGCGGGAATGAAATAGTAAATGCTACCATGCAATAGAACCGTCGACGCGTGTAGCCTCGTGAGTAAAATTCAAATAACACTTGTACATACGATCGAGACGACTGTATTACACAAAGTTACTAAATTTTGCGCTTTTAGCTAATGCCTAGGTCACACATTCAGGATTTTTACTGCCGTCCTTGATAGGACCATTCCCGATTAAAATGTGTCAAAAGTCTGATCAAGATCCTGTGATTCGTGGCTGGAAATTCAAACTTTTATTAAAATTTGTAAAAACATTTATTTAATCACGACAACAATCAGATATTGTTCAGGAGGCGTCCCGATCCAGCCGTTTCCAGCAGAATTCGTCCCGATTATCCCGTTCTCAATCCGATTCTGATCCGATACAGCAGAATCTGTCACGACATAGTCACGATTGTAATCCGACTAGACAAAATCGGCTGAGTTTCCCGAATGTTACGGGACGCACCTAACTGTCAGGAGTGCTTGGCCGACCTCTCCGGACCATTCCCGATCCGTAGGACTCTGTTACGAACATATACGACTGCGTTCAGACAATGATAGGACATTGAGGATAGTAATCCGACTTTTTCGCTTTTCGTGTCGTAGCGCTGTCTGATCTCAAACGGGAACCATAATCGGCACTGTGTGAACGCCGCATTACAGACAAATTAGCTTGCAGCGTCTTGAACGGATGACATGTGTTGATCATTTTGTTTAAAACGTCTACACTTATACACGCTCATGGTATCTCAAGCTGGCAATTAAATTACATTGTACTATAACATATATTGTCACATAGGTTATCATTTATCATAAATTTGGAATATAGCTTGTACAACATTTATCGATAGATGCAACAACAAAGTCGGGAAATTGCAATGTTTCAACAACGGTCTAAATGACATGTGTCAAAACGCTCAAAGGATTATGGGTAACACAATGCTGCAACTAATATTCATAAGTAACGTAAATAAAATGATTTGACAAAACATTAAATCATTGTCAACACTAGTTTAATTTGTTTGTTTGTTTGTTTGTTCGGTAATTCAGCCAGTCACGATGTCTACTTCATGCGGGTATAGGACTACCACACTGCAGTATCACGCCGTAGACATGTGGCATGATACCACACCCAGTCACATTATCCTGATACCGGGCCAACCAGTCCTGCAACTACCCTTATATGCTAAGTGTCAAGCAAGGGAGCTATAACAGTACCATTTTTTACGACTTTGGTATCGAACCCACGACCTCCCGCTCCCGAGGCGGACGCTCTAAACACTCGCATCAGGTGTACATATGTTAATTCATATAAAGAAAAATTTTTTTTTTTAATACGTAAACTTACATTTTCCAAAATTAATTAAGGAAAAAAGGATATTTTATGAAAATTCTTACAATTGGCTTTATATTCGTATTTTTTATGTAACTTCCTTATTTCTTGACCAATTTCAAAACCAAAATATTCGTCTTAAAATTCTCTACATTTAATTTTAACACTTATTTCTAATGATTCTTAAGATATAAGCCGTAAAATTCTGACATGACGGCAAAATCGCTGAAATTCTACATGTTTAAATTCTTATTTTTGATGTAACTTCCTTATACTTGGATCAATTTCAAAACTTTAGGTACCAAATTAATCGTCTTAAAATTCTCTACATTTCACACGCTTTATCTATAGGAATATTTTTAATACTTTTTGAGATACAAGCTCTTAAACCTCTTGAAAAATGAAAAAATCACCAACGCTATATGCACGAATTTCGTTTTTTCCCCATTACTCCATGAATCTTAGGTCAATTATTAAACTTTAAGCATCAAAAGAACGGCAAAACATTGCTCTACAAATAATATTCATCATCATATTTTCAAAAATCAAAGGATTTCGAGATATAAACTGTTAAACACACTGAGGGTTACCGAATTTTTGTTTTTCCGCCATAACTCAACCGATTCAACCCCGATCATCAAAAACTAAATATCATCTGAAAGGTCTTTCTATGCACTACAAATTATACGCATAGTGTCTCGATAGAATATTTACCGTTTTTGAGATATTTAAGGCCGAAGAAAAAGCCGATAATTGATATATGACCTTGACCTTTGGGATTTTCCGGAAACGGAAGTGACATGGCTCTATAGAATCTAATACTGCATCTTCAGAAAAAATTTCATGTAAATCATACAAAAAATAAAGCCTACAGGGCTTAAAAACCGTTAAGTTTTAATACGAAAGTTTAATTAGCATTATGACGTCATGTGACGTCATATGGCGTTCATCTTTTCAGAATGTAAAGAAGACATAGAGACTAATATTCAGTCCAAATCTCAGCTTTCTAGCTTTTCTGGAAGCGATTTTATACGCATTTGAAATTTGACGTCATTAGTTCGAATCTTGGATTCGCCATAAAACATTTGCCTTTTCGAATTTGGAAAAACGGACACCGGGATGCACAACTACAGCCTAACATACACATTCTGTGAAATTTTGATGAAAATCGACCCAGAAATAATGGCTGTAGACCGCGTACAAACTTTTTCACCTGACGTCAAATCTGACGTTATATGACGTCATATGAATATACAATTCATTGCATCGGAAAGATCATGGTTTGAAATATATGCCATAAAATTTTCATTGTTCTGAGTCAATGGCAACACCTCGAAATTAACACAAATATAAGAGGAAGAAAAAAAGAATAAGAAGAAGAAGAATAATAAAAAAACAGTACAAACCCAATATGACTTTCTGCCTGTAGGCAGAAAGTCCTAATAATAATAATAATAAACATAACAAACCCAATAGGACTTTCTGCTTTAGGCAGAAAGTCCTAATAAACATAACAAACCCAATAGGACTTTCTGCTTTAGGCAGAAAGTCCTAATAAACATAACAAACCCAATAGGACTTTCTGCTTTAGAAAAAAAGTCCTAATAAACATAACAAACCCAATAGGACTTTCTGCTTTATAACAAAGGCAATATGCTTATCGGTCCTGGTGTACACCATTGCATTCTAAAATGCACCTCATTCTCTCAAATACGCATCGCAATTCACCTTTCAACACGGGCACTCTTTCCTGCGTAGGAACGTCCGGATAGAGGGTAACCAACCCAATAACCGCCTTCTTCTCTTCCTTCAAATTGCTAGATTTTCATATACAAGCCCTTTCCGAAAAACATGAATATCTGCCATGTTTGTTGACGGAATCACTTGAAATTTTCAGGACTTTTTGCACATTGTAGGCTACGGCATTCGTGCAAATTTCAACTTCAAACATCAACTTGCCGATTTTATATGAATTTTTTAATAATTTCTGCTTAAATATGCATGACGTTATAATCACGTGACCAAACAAGTATTCCTTGCAGTATACATCACTTCACTTTTCAGTGTGTTAATCCTGAAGAAATCATGATTTTTGACTCAAAGTTCATGAAACTACAGCGTTTCAATTTCGTTAAAAGTACACTTTTCGCCTTTCTGTCATAACTCAACCAATTCAACCCCGATCTTCAAAAACTAAATATCACCTGAAAGGTCTTTCAAATCACTACAGATTTTGTCCACAGTGTCTAGGTAGAATCTTTTTCGTTTTTGAGATACACCTTGCCGAATAAAAACACCAACAACTGACATATGACCTTGACCTTTACGATTTTCCGGAAACGGAAGTGACTGAAGTAAATGAGATGCTATGTTGCACATTCAGTGAAAATTGTATGCAAATCGGTCAAAAGATAAGGCATGTAGTGCTAAAAAACCCTACATTTTGGATTAAAAGTTTGTTAACGCGTCATGACGTCATTTTACGTCATACGACGTCAGTCTTTTCAGAGCTGTAAGAAATTGATAAGACACATGTTCTGTCCAAATTTGAAGTTTCTAGCTTATCTGAGTGCTTCGTAATACTTAAATAAATTTTCAGGTCCAAAGTTCGAAACTTGGTTCAGCCATAGATCCTTGGTCTTTTTGAATGTTGCAAAATGTATATAATCCTGCACAACAAAGTCCCAATCCATACATTCTGTGAAAAAATCAAGTCAATTGGTTAAGAAATGACGGCTGTAGAGCGCGAACACTATTTTTCACTATTTTTAGCTGTGACGTCATGTGACGTCATAGGGTGCTGAAGATGCTTTTGTTCAAAAGCAAATCGTTTGCTTTCATAACTCTGAAATTTTCATTATTCTGAACAACTGGCATCATGTCGAAATCATTGCCCTAAAATGAAAATGAAGAAGTATGCTTATGACGTCACATGACATCATATGACGTCACGACTCAAAATATTTGTAGAAATTCTACAGAACTGCAAACTGTGTAAGTTTCAACTTTCTATCTCATCCTGAAGCTCTTTAATCCTAAAATGAAATTTTCGGTCCTATGTTCGAATCTTATTTCAGCCACAGAACTTCGGTCTTTCGGAATTTCGGTTAGCTGACAGGATATGCACACCTTTGATTCAAGATGTACCATCTGTGAAAATTTGAAGAAAATCCGACCATAAATGACGGCTGTAGAGCGCGAACACCATTTTTCACTATTTTTAGCTGTGACGTCATATGACGTCATAGGGTGCTGAAAATCATTGAAATCAAAATTTCCTCACGTGACTAATAAGCCATAAAAATTTCATCGTCCTAGGACTATTGCAACATATAAAAATAAGCGTTTAGTTAGGAAGAAGAAAAGAATAATAATAATAATAACTAGATGTCATTCGTGAAAACGAATGATAGGACTTTCTGCAAGCTGTGTTAATGCAAAAAGCAGGAGATAGAAGTTTCATGTAATGACTCACCTCTGGTAGTATTTCATGTTCATGCTGAACAATTGACATTATATTCCGAAATTAGTGCAAATGATAAGAACTAAGTATTAGTCTGTGACGTAACATGATGTCATATGACGTCAGGACATGACTGCAAACTTGATTTCTAGTTTAAAGGTCCTATGTTTGAATCTTACTTCAGCCGCAATACTTCGGTTTTTCGGAATTAAGGTTAGCTGACAAAATATTCACACCTTATTTTCAAGATGTACCATCTGTAAAAATTTGAAGAAAATCTGATCATAAATGGAGGCTGTAGAGCGCGAATACCATTTTTCACTATTTTTAGCTCTGACGTCAGGTGACGTCATAGGGTGCTGAGAATGCTGTTGCTCAAAAGCGCATACTTTACTGCAATAATTCTGAAATTTTCATTTTTCTGAACAACTGGCATCATGTCGAAATCATTGCCCAAAAATTAAAGTTAAGTGGTATGCTTTTGACGTCCTATGACGTCACGATTCAAAATATTTGTAGAAATGCTGCGGAACTGCAAACTGTGTAAGTTTCAACTTTCTATCTCATCCTGAAGCTCTTCAATCCTAAAATGAAATTTTTGGTCCTATGTTCGAATCTTTTTTCTGCCACAGAACTTCGGTTTTTAGGAATTTCGGTAAGCTGACAGGATATGCACACCTTAGTTTCAAGATATACAATCTGTGAAAATTTTAAGAAAATCCGACCATAAATGGCGGCTGTAGCGCGTGAAAACCATTTTTCACTATTTTTATCTCAGACGTCACATGACGTCATAGGGTGCTGAAGAAGCTTTTGTTCAAAAGGGTATACTTTACTCTCATAACTCTGAAACATTCATTTTTCTGAACAACTGGCATCATGTCGAAATCATTGCCCTAAAATGAAAATTAAGAAGTATGCTTATGACGTCACATGACGTCATATGACGTCACGACTCAAGAAATTTGTAGAAATACTGCAGAACTGCAAACTGTGTAAGTTTCAACTTTCTATCTCATTCTGAAGCTCTTTAATCCTAAAATGAAATTTTCGGTCCTATGTTCGAATCTTATTTCAGCCACAGAACTTCGGTTTTTCGGAATTTCGGTTAGCTTACAGGATATGCACACCTTAGTTTCAAGATGTACCATCTGTGAAAATTTGAAGAAAATCCGACCATAAATGGCGGCTGTAGAGCGCGAACACCAATTGTCACTCTTTTTAGCTGTGACGTCACATGACGTCATAGGGTGCTGAAGATGCTTTTTGTTCAAAAGCGCATACGATACAGCAATAACTCTGAAATTTTCATTATTCTGAACAACTGGCATCATGTCGAAATCATTGCCCTAATAAGAAAATTACGAAGTATGCTTATGACGTCAAATGACGTCATATGACGTCACAACACAAAACATATGTAGAAATTCTGCAGAACTGCAAACTGTGTAAGTTTCAACTTTCTATCTCATCGTGAAGCTCTTTAATCCTAAAATGAAATTTTCGGTCCTATGTTCGAATCTTATTTCAGCCACAGAACTTCGATCTTTCGGAATTTCGGTTAGCTGACAGGATATGCACACCTTTGATTCAAGATGTACCATCTGTGAAAATTTGAAGAAAACCCGTCCATAAATGACGGCTGTAGAGCGCGAACACCAATTTCCACTATTTTTAGCTGTGACGTCATGTGACGTCATAGGGTGCTGAAAATTATTGAAATCAAAATTTTCTCACGTGCCTAATAAGCCATAAAAGTTTCATCGTCCTAGCACTATTGCAACATATAAAAATAAGCGTTTAGTTAGGAAGAAGAAAAGAATAATAATAATAAACATAACAAACCCAATAGGACTTTCTGCTTTAGGCAGAAAGTCCTAATAATAATAATAAACATAACAAACCCAATAGGACTTTCTGCTTTAGGCAGAAAGTCCTAATAAACATAACAAACCCAATAGGACTTTACCCAATAGGACTTTCTGCTTTAGGCAGAAAGTCCTAATAATAATAATAAACATAACAAACCCAATAGGACTTTCTGCTTTAGGCAGAAAGTCCTAATAAACATAACAAACCCAATAGGACTTTCTGCTTTATAACAAAGGCAATATGCTTATCGGTCCTGGTGTACACCATTGCATTCTAAAATGCACCTCATTCTCTCAAATACGCATCGCAATTCACCTTTCAACACGGGCACTCTTTCCTGCGTAGGAACGTCCGGATAGAGGGTAACCAACCCAATAACCGCCTTCTTCTCTTCCTTCAAATTGCTAGATTTTCATATACAAGCCCTTTCCGAAAAACATGAATATCTGCCATGTTTGTTGACAGAATCACTTGAAATTTTCAGGACTTTTTGCACATTGTAGGCTACGGCATTCGTGCAAATTTCAACTTCAAACATCAACTTGCCGATTTTATATGAATTTTTTAATAATTTCTGCTTAAATATGCATGACGTTATAATCACGTGACCAAACAAGTATTCCTTGCAGTATACATCACTTCACTTTTCAGTGTGTTAATCCTGAAGAAATCATGATTTTTGACTCAAAGTTCATGAAACTACAGCGTTTCAATTTCGTTAAAAGTACACTTTTCGCCTTTCTGTCATAACTCAACCAATTCAACCCCGATCTTCAAAAACTAAATATCACCTGAAAGGTCTTTCAAATCACTACAGATTTTGTCCACAGTGTCTAGGTAGAATCTTTTTCGTTTTTGAGATACACCTTGCCGAATAAAAACACCAACAACTGACATATGACCTTGACCTTTACGATTTTCCGGAAACGGAAGTGACTGAAGTAAATGAGATGCTATGTTGCACATTCAGTGAAAATTGTATGCAAATCGGTCAAAAGATAAGGCATGTAGTGCTAAAAAACCCTACATTTTGGATTAAAAGTTTGTTAACGCGTCATGACGTCATTTTACGTCATACGACGTCAGTCTTTTCAGAGCTGTAAGAAATTGATAAGACACATGTTCTGTCCAAATTTGAAGTTTCTAGCTTATCTGAGTGCTTCGTAATACTTAAATAAATTTTCAGGTCCAAAGTTCGAAACTTGGTTCAGCCATAGATCCTTGGTCTTTTTGAATGTTGCAAAATGTATATAATCCTGCACAACAAAGTCCCAATCCATACATTCTGTGAAAAAATCAAGTCAATTGGTTAAGAAATGACGGCTGTAGAGCGCGAACACTATTTTTCACTATTTTTAGCTGTGACGTCATGTGACGTCATAGGGTGCTGAAGATGCTTTTGTTCAAAAGCAAATCGTTTGCTTTCATAACTCTGAAATTTTCATTATTCTGAACAACTGGCATCATGTCGAAATCATTGCCCTAAAATGAAAATGAAGAAGTATGCTTATGACGTCACATGACATCATATGACGTCACGACTCAAAATATTTGTAGAAATTCTGCAGAACTGCAAACTGTGTAAGTTTCAACTTTCTATCTCATCCTGAAGCTCTTTAATCCTAAAATGAAATTTTCGGTCCTATGTTCGAATCTTATTTCAGCCACAGAACTTCGGTCTTTCGGAATTTCGGTTAGCTGACAAGATATGCACACCTTTGATTCAAGATGTACCATCTGTGAAAATTTGAAGAAAATCCGACCATAAATGACGGCTGTAGAGCGCGAACACCATTTTTCACTATTTTTAGCTGTGACGTCATGTGACGTCATAGGGTGCTGAAGATGCTTTTGTTCAAAAGCGAATACTTTGCTTTTATAACTCTGAAATTTTCATTATTCTGAACAACTGGCATCATGTCGAAATCATTGTCCTAAAATGAAAATTAAGAAGTATGCTTATGACGTCACATGACGTCATATGACATCATGACTCAAAATATTTGTAGAAATTCTGCAGAACTGTAAACTGTATAAGTTTCAACTTTCTATCTCATACTGAAGCTCTTTTATCCTAAAATGAAATTTTCGGTCCTATGTTCGAATCTTATTTCAGCCACAGAACTTCGGTCTTTCGGAATTTCGGTTAGCTGACAGGATATGCACACCTTTGATTCAAGATGTACCATCTGTGAAAATTTGAAGAAAATCCGACCATAAATGACGGCTGTAGAGCGCGAACACCATTTTTCACTATTTTTAGCTGTGACGTCATGTGACGTCATAGGGTGCTGAAAATCATTGAAATCAAAATTTCCTCACGTGACTAATAAGCCATAAAAATTTCATCGTCCTAGGACTATTGCAACATATAAAAATAAGCGTTTAGTTAGGAAGAAGAAAAGAATAATAATAATAATAATAATAATAATAAACATAACAAACCCAATAGGACTTTCTGCTTTAGGCAGAAAGCCTAATAAACAAAACCCAATAGGACTTTCTGCTTTAGGCAGAAAGTCCTAATAACTAGATGTCATTCGTGAAAACGAATGATAGGACTTTCTGCAAGCTGTGTTAATGCAAAAAGCAGGAGATAGAAGTTTCATGTAATGACTCACTATTTTTAGCTGTGACGTCATGTGACGTCATAGGGTGCTGAAGTTGCTTTTGTTCAAAAGCGCAAACTTTATTTTCATAACTCTGAAATTTTCATTACTCTGAACAACTGGCATCATGTCGAAATCATTGCCCTAATATGAAAAATAAGAAGTATGCTTATGACGTCATATGACGTCATATGACGTCACGATTCAAAATATATGTAGAAATTCTGACGCACTGCAAACTGTGTAAGGTTCAACTTTCCATCTCATCCTGAAGCTCTTCAATCCTAATTTGAAATTTTCGGTCCTATGTTCGAATCTTATTTCAGCCACAGAACTTCGGTCTTTCGGAATTTCGGTTAGCTGACAGGATATGCACACCTTTGTTTCAAGATGTACCATATGTTAAAAATTTGAAGAAAATCCGACCATAAATGACGGCTGTAGAGCTCAAACACCATTTTTCACTATTTTTAGCTGTGACGTCATGTGACGTCATAGGGTGCTGAAGATGCTTTTGTTCAAAAGCGCATACGTTAGTTTCATAACTCTGAAACTTTCATTATTCTGAACAACTGGCATCATGTCCAAATCATTGCCCTAATATGAAAATTAAGAAGTATGCTTATGACGTCACATGACGTCATATGACGTTCCGACCCCAAAAATTTGTAGAAATTTTGCAGAACTGCAAACTGTGTAAGTTTCAACTTTCTATCTCATCCTGAAGATCTTTAATCCTAAAATGAAATTTTCGGTCCTATGTTCGAATCTTATTTCAGCCACAGAACTTCGGTCTTTCGGAATTTCGGTTAGCTGACAGGATATGCACACCTTTGATTCAGGATGTACCATCTCTGAAAATTTGAAGAAAATTCGACCATAAATGGCGGCTGTAGAGCGCGAACACCATTTTTCACTATTTTTAGCTGTGACGTCATGTGACGTCATAGGGTGCTGAAGATGCTTTTCTTCAAAAGCGCATACTTTACTTTCATAACTCTGAAATTTTCATTATTCTGAACAACTGGCATCATGTCAAAATCATTGCCCTAAAATGAAAATTAAGAAGTATGCTTATGACGTCACTTGACGTCATATGACGTTCTGACTGAAAATATTTGTAGAAATTCTGCAGAACTGCAAACTGTGTAAGTTTCAACTTTCTATCTCATCCTGAAGCACTTTAATCCTAAAATGAAATTTTCGGTCCTATGTTCGAATCTTATTTCAGCCACAGAACTTCGGTCTTTCGGAATTTCGGTTAGCTGACAGGATATGAACACCTTTCATTCAAGATGTACCATCTGTGAAAATTTGAAGAAAATCCGACCATAAATGACGGCTGTAGAGCGCGAACACCATTTTTCACTATTTTTAGCTGTGACGTCATGTGACGTCATAGTGTGCTGAAGATGCTTTTGTTCAAAAGCGCATACGTTACTTTCATAACTCTGAAATTTTCATTATTAATTGCCCTAAAATGAAAATTAAGAAGTGTGCTTATGACGTCACATGACGTCATATGACGTCCCGACTCAAAATATTTGTAGAAATTCTGCAGAACTGCAAACTGTGTAAGTTTCAACTTTCTATCTCATCCTGAAGTTCTTTAATTCTAAAATGAAATTTTCGGTCCTATGTTCGAATCTTATTTCAGCCACAGAACTTCGGTCTTTCGGAATTTCGGTTAGCTGACAGGATATGCACACCTTCGATTCAAGATGTACCATCTGTGAAAATTTGAAGAAAATCCGACCATAAATGACGGCTGTAGAGCGCGAACACCATTTTTCACTACTTTTAGCTGTGACGTCATGTGACGTCATAGGGTGCTGAAAATCATTGAAATCAAAATTTCCTCACGTGACTAATAAGCCATAAAAATTTCATCGTCCTAGGTCCATTGCAACATATAAAAATAAGCGTTTAGTTAGGAAGAAGAAAAGAATAATAATAATAATAATAATAATAAACAGTACAAACCCAATAGGACTTTCTGCTTTAGGCAGAAAGTCCTAATAAACATAACAAACCCAATAGGACTTTCTGCTTTAGGCAGAAAGTCCTAATAAAAAAACATAACAAACCCAATAGGACTTTCTGCTTTAGGCAGAAAGTCCTAATAATAAACAGTACAAACCCAATAGGACTTTCTGCTTTAGGCAGAAAGTCCTAACTAGATGTCATTCGTGAAAACGAATGATAGGACTTTCTGCAAGCTGTGTTAATGCAAAAAGCAGGAGATAGAAGTTTCATGTAATGACTCACCTCTGGTAGTATTTCATGTTCATGCTGAACAATTGACATTATATTCCGAAATCAGTGCAAATGATAAGAACTAAGTATTAGTCTGTGACGTAACATGATGTCATATGACGTAAGGACATGACTGCAAACTTGATTTCTAGTTTAAAGGTCCTATGTTCGAATATTACTTCAGCCACAATACTTCGGTTTTTAGGAATTAAGGTTAGCTGACAAAATATTCAGACCTTAGTTGCAAAATGTACCATCTCTAAAAATTTGAAGAAAATCTTATCATAAATGGCGGCTGTAGAGCGCAAATACCATTTTTCACTATTTTCAGCTCTGACGTCAGGTGACGTCATAGGGTGCTGAAAATACTGTTGCTCAAAAGCGCATACTTTACTGCAATAACTCTGAAATTTTCATTATTCTGAACAACTGGCATCATGTCGAAATCATTGCCCCAAATTAAAATTAAGTGGTATGCTTATGACGTCCTATGACGTCACGATTCAAAAAATTTGTAGAAATGCTGCAGAACTGCAAACTGTGTAAGTTTCAACTTTCTATCTCATCCTGAAGTTCTTTAATCCTAAAATGAAATTTTCGGTCTTATGTTCGAGTCTTTTTTTCAGCAACAGAACTTCGGTTTTTCGGAATTTCGGTTAGCTGACAGGATATGAACACCTTAGTTTCAAGATGTACAATCTGTAAAAATTTGAAGAAAATCCGACCATAAATGGTGGCTGTAGAGCGTTACCACCATTTTTCACTATTTTTAGCTCAGACGTCACATGACGTCATAGGGTGCTGAAGATGCTTTTGTTCAAAAGCGCATACTTTGTTGTCATAACTCTGAAATTTTCATTATTCTGAACAACTGGCATCATGTCGAAATCATTGCTCTAAAATGAAAATTAAGAAGTATGCTTATGACGTCACATGACGACATTTGACGTCACGACTCTAAATATGTTAAGAAATTATGAAGAACTGCAAACTGTGTAAGTTTCAACTTTCTATTTCATCCTAAGCTCTTTAATCCTAAAATGAAATTTTCGGTCCTATGTTCGAATCTTATTTCAGCCACAGAACTTCGGTATTTCGGAATTTCTGTTAGCTGACATGATATGCACACCTTAGTTTCAAGATGTACAATCTGTAAAAATTTGAAGAAAATCCGACCATAAATGGCGGCTGTAGAGCGTGAACACCATTTTTCACTATTTTTAGCTGTGACGTCACATGACGTCAAAGGGTGCTGATAATTCTTTTGTTCAAAAGCGTATACTTTACTTTCATAACTCTGAAATTTTCATTATTCTGAACAACTGGCATCATGTCGAAATCATTGCCCTAATATGAAAATTAAGAAGTATGCTTATGACGTTATATGACGTCATATGACGTCACGACTCAAATTATATGTAGAAATTCTGTCGCACTACAAACTGTGTAAGTTTCAACTTTCTGTCTCATTCTGAAGCTCTTTAATCCTAAAATGAAATTTTCGGTCCTATGTTCGAATCTTATTTCAGCCACAGAACTTCGGTCTTTCGGAATTTCGGTTAGCTGACAGGATATGCACACCTTAGTTTCAAGATGTACCATCTGTGAAAATTTGAAGAAAATCCGACCATAAATGACGGCTGTAGAGCGCGAACACCATTTTTCACTATTTTTAGCTGTGACGTCATGTGACGTCATAGGGTGCTGAAGATGCTTTTGTTCAAAAGCGCATACGTTAGTTTCATAACGCTGAAATTTTCATTATTCTGAACAACTGGCATCATGTCGAAATCATTGCCCTAATATGAAAATTAAGAAGTATGCTTATGACGTCACATGACGTCATATGACGTTCCGACTCCAAAAATTTGTAGAAATTTTGCAGAACTGCAAACTGTGTAAGTTTCAACTTTCTATCTCATCCTGAAGCTCTTTAATCCTAAAATGAAATTTTCGGTCCTATGTTCGAATCTTATTTCAGCCACAGAACTTCGGTCTTTCGGAATTTCGGTTAGCTGACAGGATATGCACTCCTTTGATTCAAGATGTACCATCTGTGAAAATTTGAAGAAAATCCGACCATAAATGACGGCTGTAGAGCGCGAACACCATTTTTCACTATTTTAAGCTGTGACGTCATGTGACGTCATAGGGTGCTGAAGATGATTTTGTTCAAAAGCGCATACTTTACTTTCATAACTCTGAAATTTTCATTATTCTGAACAACTGGCATCATGTCGAAATCATTGCCCTAAAATGAAAATTAAGAAGTATGCTTATGACGTCACATGACGTCATATGACGTTCTGACTGAAAATATTTGTAGAAATTCTGCAGAACTGCAAACTGTGTAAGTTTCAACTTTCTATCTTATCCTGAAGCTCTTTAATCCTAAAATGAAATTTTCGGTCCTATGTTCGAATCTTATTTCAGCCACAGAACTTCGGTCTTTCGGAATTTCGGTTAGCTGACAGGATATGCACACCTTTGATTCAAGATGTACCATCTGTGAAAATTTGAAGAAAATCCGACCATAAATGACAGCTGTAGAGCGCGAACACCATTTTTCACTATTTTTAGCTGTGACGTCATGTGACGTCATAGGGTGCTGAATATCATTGAAATCAAAATTTCCTCACGTGACTAATAAGCCATAAAAATTTCATCGTCCTAGGTCCATTGCAACATATTAAAATAAGCGTTTAGTTAGGAAGAAGAAAAGAATAATGATAACTAGATGTCATTCGTGAAAACGAATGATAGGACTTACTGCAAGTTGTGTTAATGCAAAAAGCAGGAGATAGAAGTTTCATGTAATGACTCACCTCTGGTAGTATTTCATGTTCCTGCTGAACAATTGACATTATATTCCGAAATTAGTGCAAATGATAAGAACTAAGTATTAGTCTGTGACGTCACATGACGTCATATGATATCATAACTCTAAACATATGTAGAAATTCTGCAGAACTGCAAACTGTTTAAGTTTCAACTTTCTATCTCCTCCTGAAGCTCTCTAATCCTAAAATGAAATTTTCGGTCCTATGTTCGAATCTTATTTCAGCCACAGAACTTCGGTATTTCGGAATTTCGGTTAGCTGACAGGATATGCACACCTTAGTTTCAATATGTACAATCTGTGAAAATTTGAAGAAAATCCGACCATAAATGGCGGCTGTAGAGCGCGAACACCATTTTTCACTATTTTTAGCTGTGACGTCACATGACGTCATAGGGTGCTGAAGATGTTTTTGTTCAAAAGCACATACTTTACTGTCATAACTCTGAAATTTAGATTATTCTGAACAACTGTCATCATCTCGAAATCATTGCCCTAATATGAAAATTAAGAAGTATGCTTATGGCCTCACATGACGTCATATGACGTCACGACTCAAAATATATGTAGAAATTCTGCAGAACTGCAAACTGTGTAAGTTTCAACTTTCTATCTCATCCTGAAGCTCTTTAATCCTAAAATGAAATTTTCGGTCCTATGTTCGAATCTTATTTTAGCCACAGAACTTCGGTCTTTCGAAATTTCGGTTAGCTGACAGGATATGCACACCTTTGATTCAGGATGTACCATCTGTGAAAATTTGAAGAAAATCCGACCATAAATGACGGCTGTAGAGCGCGAACACCATTTTTCACTATTTTTAGCTGTGACGTCATGTGACCTCATAGGATTCTCAAGATGCTTTTGTTCAAAAGCGCATACTTTACTTTCATAACTCTGAAATTTTCATTATTCTGAACAACTGGCATCATGTCAAAATCATTGCCCTAAAATGAAAATTAAGAAGTATGCTTATGACGTCACATGACGTCATATGACGTTCTGACTGAAAATATTTGTAGAAATTCTGCAGAACTGCAAACTGTGTAAATTTCAACTTTCTTTCTCATCTTGGAGCTCTTTAATCCTAAAATGAAAATTTCGGTCCTATGTTCGAATCTTATTTCAGCCACAGAACTTCGGTCTTTCGGAATTTCGGTTAGCTGACAGGATATGCACACCTTTTATTCAAGATGTACCATCTGTGAAAATTTGAAGAAAATCCGACCATAAATGACGGCTGTAGAGCGCGAACACCATTTTTCACTATTTTTAGCTGTGACGTCATGTGACGTCATAGGGTGCTGAAAATCATTGAAATCAAAATTTCCTCACGTGACTAATAAGCCATAAAAATTTCATCGTCCTAGGTCCATTGCAACATATTAAAATAAGCGTTTAGTTAGGAAGAAGAAAAGAATAATAATAATAATAAACAGTACAAACCCAATAGGACTTTCTGCTTTAGGCAGAAAGTCCTAATAATAAGAAGAAGAAGAAGAATAAACAGTACAAACCCAATAGGACTTTCTGCTTGAGGCAGAAAGCCCTAATGAATGTTCTGCTTCGTTGTAGTTCATAAAAAAATCCCTTAATCTTTCAAGTTGGCCGCCATTAGTATGGATATTCATTATTGAGGGAACTAAGTATTGTTTTACATTAAATTCATGTACACGTGTAAAGATCGATTAAACATTGTGATGATGTACAATTTTAAACATGGGTTATCCTTGATTGACAATCCAATTGTACAATTTTCACATCATGAAATCCAGGAACCGACCTCAAACTTTACAAAATCATACGCTGCTTAAAACTTCCACTAGGTAAAGTTCCTTTGCCAGGCATAAAACTCCACCCATGTCCAATAGTTTGCATTTAGAACGTATTGTCCAGCTTGATGGAAGGTCCCTGACGATTATGGCTGGGTTTGCGATATTATAAGTTCATTTCCTGTTATGATTATTAACTATTTCATCTTTAAACATTAATTTCTCTGCAGTAACTTCAGCTTGGCTCGTCTAATTTGCTCTAACGAAACGCTAAAATTATCAAAATTATAAGAAAAAAAAATAATTTTCTGCATTTATCAAATTTTCGCTGATTTTATTAATATAAAGAATATCAAAACCATCCAAATGTATTCATTTAGTATTTCCTTCACGATTTTTGGAAAGAAACAAGAATATGTGTACATAAGATTTTGTATTTTAGCACAAATTAAACAAAATTTTATGTCCACAAAAAAGTCATTAAGTATTTCGCTTATCAGTTATAAAGCAATCCCGTTCGTCATCAGTTTTATCATTTTGCGAGTTTCCAAGTATTTATATCCCTTCAATTTCTTAGTCTTATTTAGAAATGTTAGAGTGTACCGGTTAGTAACGAAACAAAGAGTCTGGTAAGCAGAATTTCTTTTTGTTCTGTTCCATTATATGTGTATGTAATATTTTTGGCAGTGCCAGTTTAACATATGGTGATAAATTTTATGTAATAGACACTGAAGAATGCAACATACATTTGAGAAACAACAAACTCTAAGAGTTAATACACATTGTTGTGCGAACTGTTAACATTTCTATGCAATTTTATGCTATGAGATGTCAGTAATATAGTGTATTTTTACTCTGTTTTTAATTAGATGACTTGACTATGACTTGACTTGACTATTTGAGTTTATCGTCGCTTCGACAGTATTTCAGTCATATAGCGACGTCCAGCTAATTACAGGTGGAGGAAGACCCCGAATGCACGGAGGCATCCGGGTAGAACCACCGACCTACCGCAAACCATTTAATTAGATGATATTTGCTTAGAAAGATAATATTACTGACATGTTGGTAGTGCAAAAAATGAGGATATGTGATGAAGTCTTATATATCTGGTTAACGGTAAACATCCTATGAAAGACAACTTTCAGAGAAATAGTGGTTGCTAAGAAGTTCCTACTAGACGAACACATGTGTCAGCCATCAACTATTCAACGGAATATCAACGTTTTGCTTTGTTTTAGCCATATATAATACTTCAGGGTCATAATGATTTGACTACAGTTTTGTGAACTATGAAGCCCATTCACTATTGGAACATTCAACTAAGTTGACATTGTGTTAGAGATCCTTAGAAATTTCAACAGATGGTTAGTTGAAATGTGATGTGATGTAAACATAATATACTTTGACTTAAAATTAAGTTGTCTTTTAAAAAAGAACATTTTCTTCTTAAATTTCTGTCAATGAAAATGCTAAAATCTTAATGAAAGAAGGAAATGCATTTTTTAATTCAAATAACAGGTTGATAAGGCATAAAAGATAGTAGGTGGAGACATAAAGACATTTTAAATAATAAAGGCAGGGAAAATTACAATACTTTGAATATACAATTGTAGCTTTAAAGCAAACACATGCCATATTTTACTTAAACGTATGGTATATGCGATATAATTAGAGGGCTACACGATAAAATAGTTTGCTTGGCGTGTGAAAAATGGTGTTAAGAAAAGTCGAATAGAGTTGGCTTGTAGAATTAATCATGATTCTAAAATGATAAAAAAACATAAACATCAATCCGGCGAGTATTGATTATACCGGCCATTTGGCAATTTCGTTAAAGCTAATTTAACCTAATAGTAGAGGATACTAGACATTTCATAATATGTACATGAGGATCGGGATACTGGAAATAAATAATATGTACATGAGGACCGGGATACTGGACATTAATAATATGTACATGAGGACCGGGATACTGGACATTAATAATATGTACATGAGGACCGGGATACTGGACATTAATAATATGTACATAAGGACCGGGATACTGGACATTAATAATATGTACATGAGGACCGGGAACATGAGGACCGGGATACTGGACGTTAATTTCATAATATGTACATGAGGACCGGGATACTGGAAATTTCATATGTACATTTGGACCGGGATACTGGAGATTTCATAATATGTACATGAGGACCAGGATACTGGACATTTCATAATATGTACATGAGGACCGGGATACTGGACATTAATAATATGTACATAAGGACCGGGATACTGGATATTTCATAATATGTACATGAGGACCGGGATACTGGATATTTCATAATATGTACATGAGGACCGGGATACTGGACATTTCATAATATGTACATGAGGACCGGGATACTGGACATTAATAATATGTACATGAGGACCGGGATACTGGACATTAATAATATGTACATGAGGACCGGGATACTGGACATTAATAATATGTACATGAGGACCGGGATACTGGACATTAATAATATGTACATGAGGACCGGGATACTGGACATTAATAATATATACATGAGGACCGGGATACTGGACATTAATAATATGTACATGAGGACCGGGATACTGGACATTTCATAATATGTACCTGAGGACATGAGGACCGGGATACTGGACATTAATAATATGTACATGAAGACCGGGATACTGGACATTAATAGTATGTACATGAGGACCGGGATACTGGACATTAATAATATGTACATGAGGACCGGGATACTGGACATTAATAATATGTACATGAGGACCGGGATACTGGACATTAATAATATGTACATGAGGACCGGGATACCGGACATTAATAATATGTACATGAGGACTGGGATACTGGACATTAATAATATGTACATGAGGACCGGGATACTGGACATTTCATAATATGTACATGAGGACCGAGATACTGGACATTAATAATATGTACATGAGGACCGGGATACTGGACATTGATAATATGTTCATGAGGACCGGGATTCTGGACATTAATAATATGTACATGAGGACCGGGATACTGGACATTAATAATATGTACATGAGGACCGGGATACTGGACATTTCATAATATGTACATGAGGACCGGGATACTGGACATTTCATAATATGTACATGAGGACCGGGATACTGGACATTTCATAATATGTACATGAGGACCGGGATACTGGACATTTCATAATATGTACATGAGGACCGGGATACTGGACATTTCATAATATGTACATGAAGACCGGGATACTGGACATTTAATAATATGTACATGAGGACCGGGATACTGGACATTTCATAATATGTACATGAGGACCGGGATACTGGACATTAATAATATGTACATGAGGACCGGGATACTGGACGTTTCATAATATGTACATGAGGACCGGGATACTGGACATTTCATAATATGTACATGAAGACCGGGATACTGGACGTTTCATAATATGTACATGAGGACCGGGATACTGGGCATTAATAATATGTACATGAGGACCGGGATACTGGACATTAATAATATATACATAAGGACCGAGATACTGGACATTTCATAATATATACATAAGGACCGGGATACTTGACATTTCATAATATATACATAAGGACCGGGATACTGGACATTTCATATGTACATTTGGACCGGGATACTGGAAATTTCATAATATGTACATGAGGACCGGGATACTGGAAATTTCATAATATGTACCTGAGGACATGAGGACCGGGATACTGGCCATTAATAATATGTACATGAAGACCGGGATACTGGACATTAATAGTATGTACATGAGGACCGGGATACTGGACATTAATAATATGTACATGAGGACCGGGATACTGGACATTAATAATATGTACATGAGGACCGGGATACTGGACATTTCATAATATGTACATGAGGACCGGGATACTGGACATTAATAATATGTACATGAGGACCGGGATACTGGACATTAATAATATGTACATGAGGACCGGGATACTGGACATTAATAATATGTACATGAGGACCGGGATACTGGACATTGATAATATGTTCATGAGGACCGGGATTCTGGACATTTCATAATATGTACATGAGGACCGGGATACTGGACATTTCATAATATGTACCTGAGGACATGAGGACCGGGATACTGGACATTAATAATATGTAACATGAAGACCGGGATACTGACATAATAGTAGGCACATGAGACCGGGATACTGGACATAAATAATATGTTACATGATGACCGGATACCGGACATTAATAATATGTACATGAGTGACTGGAATACTGGACATTAATAATATTTTTCAATTATGACAAAAGTATGCGCTTTGAACAAAAGCATCATCAGCACCCTATGACGACACAAGACGTCAGAGCTAAAAATATTGAACAATGGTGTTCGCGCTCTACTGCCGCCATTTATGGTCGGATTTTCTTCAAATTTTCACAGATGGTACATCTTGAATCAAAGGTGTGCATATCCTGTCAGCTAACCGAAATTTTGAAAGACCGAAGTTCTGTGGCTGAAATAAGATTCGAACATAAGACCGAAAATTTCATTTTAGGATAAAAGAGCTTCAGGATGAGATAGAAAGTTGAAACTTACACAGTTTGCAGTTCTGCAGAATTTCTACAAATATTTTGAGTCGTGACGTCATATGACGTCATGTGACGTCATAAGCATACTTCTTAATTTTCATTTTAGGGCAATGATTTCGACATGATGCCAGTTGTTCAGAATAATTAAAATTTCAGAGTTATGAAAGTAAAGTATGCGCTTTTGAACAAAAGCATCTTCAGCACCCTATGACGTCATGTGACGTCAGGGCTAAAAATAGTGAAAAATGGTGTTCGCGCTCTACAGCCGTCATTTATGGTCGGATTTTCTTCAAATTTTCACAGATGGTACAGCTTGAAACTAAGGTGTGCATATCCTGTCAGCTAACTGAAATTCCGAAAGACCGAAGTTCTGTGGCTGAAATAAGAATCGAACATAGGACCAAAAATTTCATTTTAGGATCAAAGAGCTTCAGGATGAGATAGAAAGTTGAAACCTACACAGTTTGCAGTTCTGCAGAATTTCTATACAAATTTTGAGTCTTGATGTCAAATGACGTCATGTAACGTCATAAGCATACTTCTAAATTTTCATTTTAGGGCAATGATTTCGACATGATGCCAGTTGTTCAGAATAATTAAAATTTCAGAGTTATGAAAGTAAAGTATGATCTTTTGAAAAAAAGCATCTTCAGCACCCTATGACGTCACATGACGTCACAGCAAAAAATAGTGGAAAATGGTGTTCGCGCTCTACAGCCGTCATTTATGGTCGGATTTTCTTCAAATTTTCACAGATGGTACATCATGAAACTAAGGTGTGCATATCCTGTCAGCTAACCGAAGTTCCGAAAGACCGAAGTTCTGTGGCTGAAATAAGATTCGAACATAGGACCAAACATTTCATTTTAGGATTAAAGAGCTTCAGGATGAGATAGAAAGTTGAAACTTACAAAGTTTGCAGTTCTACAGAATTTCTATACATATTTTGAGTCGTGACGTCATATGACGTCATATGACATCATTAGCATATTTCTTAATTTTCATTTTAGGGCAATGATTTCGACATGTTGCCAGTTGTTCAGAATAATTAAAATTTCAGAGTTATGAAAGTAATGTATGTGCTTTTGAACAAAAGCATCTTCAGCACCCTATGACGTCACCTGACGTCACAGCTAAAAATAGTAATAAATAGTGTTCGCGCTCTACAGCCGTCATTTATGGTCGGATTTTCATCAAATTTTCACATATGGTACATCTTTAAACTAAGGTGTGCATATCCTGTCAGCAAACCGAAATTCCGAAAGACCGAAGTTCTGTGGCTGAAATAAAAATTTCGTACATAGGACCGAAAATTTCATTTAGGATAAAGAGCTTCAGGATGAGATAGAAAGTTGAAACTTACACAGTTTGCAGTTCTGTAGAATTTCTACATATGTTTTGAGTCGTGACGTCAAATGACGTCATGTGACGTCATAAGCATACGTCTAAATTTTCATTTAATGCTAATGATTTCGACATGATGCCAGTTGTTCAGAATAATGAAAATTTCAGAGTTATGACAGTAATGTATGTTCTTTTGAACAAAAGCATCTTCAGCACCCTTTGACGTCATGTGACGTCAGGGCTAAAAATAGTGAAAAATGATTTTCACGCTCTACAGCCGCCATTTATGGTCGGATTTTCTTCAAATTTTCACAGATGGTACATCTTGAAACTAAGGTGTGCATAGCCTTTCAGCTAACCGTAGTTCCGAAAGACCGAAGTTCTGTGGCTTTAATAAGATTCGAACATAGGACCAAAAATTTCATTTTAGGATTAAAGAGCTTCAGGATGAGATAGAAAGTTGAAACTTACAAAGTTTCAGTTCTGCAGAATTTCTACACATATTTGAGTCGTGACGTCAAAGGACGTCATGTAACGTCATAAGCATACTTCTTAAATTTGATTTTAGTTCAATGATTTCGACATGATGCCAGTTGTTCAGAATAATGAAAATTTCAGAGTTATGACAGTAAAGTATACGCTTTTGAACATAATAATTTTCAGCATCCTATGACGGCCCATGTGACGTCAGAGCTAAAAATAGTGAAAAATGGTTTTCACGCTCTACAGCCGCCATTTATGGTCGGATTTTCTTCAAATTTTTACAGATTGTACATCTTGAAATTAAGGTGTGAATATTTTGTCAGCTAACCTTAATTCCGAAAAACCCGAAGTATTGTGGCTGAAGTAAGATTCGAACATAGGACCTTCAAACTAGAAATTAAGTTTGCAGTCATGTCCTGACGTCATATGACATCATGTTACTCACAGACTAATGCTTAGTTCTTATCATTTGCACAAATTTTTCGGAATACAATGTCAATTGTTCAGCATGAACATGAAATACTACCAGAGGTGAGTCATTACATGAAACTTCTATCTCCTGCTTTTTGCATTAACACAGCTTGCAGAAAGTCTTATCATTCGTTTTCACGAATGACATCTAGTTTTTTCTTCTTCTTCTTCTTATTCTTTTTTTCTTCCTCTTATTTTTTGTTAATTTCGAGGTGTTGCCATTGACTCAGAACAATGAAAATTTTATGGCATTATTTTCAAACCATGAGCTTTCGGATGCAATGAATTTTATATTCATACGACGTCCCTATGACGTCAGATTTGACGTCATGTGAAAAAAGTTTGTACGCGGTCTACAGCCATTATTTCTGGACCCCATTTTCATCAAAATTTCACAGAATGTGTATGTTAGGCTCTAGTTGTGCATCCCGGTGTCCGTTTTTCAAAATTCGAAAAGTCCATAGTTCTATAGCGAATCCAAGATTCGAACCAAGGTCGTAAATTTTAAAATGCTTTATAAAATCTGTACTATTTAAGATAGAAAGTTGATATTTAGTCAGTATATAGGTCTTTAGAAGTTTTAAATAATTTTGTGAAAATAAATGTCATATGACGTCACGTGACGTCATTATATGATAATGTATTTCCAATATTACAAGAATATTTCTATATGTTTAAATTGTCGATGGGCAATGAAAATTTAATGACACATGCTTCAAAGGCGGAAATTTTGATTTCTATGATTTTCATATGCCTATGACGTCATATGACGTCACACTTGAAATATGCAACAAAAGTTTTTTACGCGGTCTACAGCCATTGTTTATGAACCGATTTTCATCAAATTTTCACAGAATGTGTATATCAGTTCTAGTTGTGCATGTCGTTGTCCGTTTTTTTCCAAAATTCGAAAAGTCCCATGGTTCTATAGCGAATTCAAGATTCGAACCAAGGTCGTAAATTTTTAAATGCTTATAAAAACTGTCCTATTTGAATAGAAAATGATATTTGGTCAGTATATAGGTCTCTGGAAGTCTTAAACATTTTGTTGAAAATAAACGTCACATGACGTCACTTGACGTCATTATATATAATGTATTTCTAATATTAATAAGAGTATTTCTATATGTTGAAATTGTCGAAGGGCAATGAAAATTTAATGACAAAAGATTCAGACGCTGAAATTTTCGATTTCAATGATTTCAGAATCTATGACGTTCATATGACGTCACATTTGAAATTGACTACGAAAGTTTGTACACGGTCCAGAGCCATTATTAATGGGCCGATTTTATCAAATTTTCACAGAATGTGTATATTACGTTTTTTATTGTGTATACCGGTGTCCGTTTTTAAAAATTCGAAAAGTCCAAGCATCTATGGCGGATCCAAGATTCGAACCAAGGTTGTAAATTTTTAAATGCTTATAAAAACTGTCCTATTTGAGATAGAAAGTTGAAATTTTGTCAGTTAGTAGGTCTCTGGTGTCTAATAATTATGTGAAAATAAACTCATATGACGTCACGTGACGTCATTTTTTATTATTATTATTCTTTTCTTCTTCCTAACTAAACGCTTATCTTAATATGTTGCAATAGTCCTAGGACCATGAAATTTTTATGGGTTATGATCACGTGAGCAAATTTTGATTTCAATGATTGCAGCAGCCTATGGCGTCACATGACGTCACAGCTAAAAATAGTGAAAAAATGGTGTTCGCGCTCTACAGCCGTCCTTTATAGTCGGATTTTCTTCAAATTTTCACAGATGGTACATCTTGAAACACTAAGGTGTGCATATCCTGTCAGCTAACCGAAATTCCGAAAGACCGAAGTTCTGTGGCTGAAGTAAGATTCAAACATAGGACCAACAATTTCATTTTAGGATTGAAGAGCTTCAGGATGAGATAGAAAGTTGAAACTTACACAGTTTGCAGTTCTGCATTATTTCTACAATATTTTGAATCATGACATCAGAAGACGTCATAAGCATACCACTATTTTTAATTTGGGGCAATGATTTCGACATGATGCCAATTGTTCAGAATAATGAAAAGTTATTGCAGTAAAGTATGCGCTTTTGAGCAACAGCATTTTTCAGCACCCTATGACGTCACGTGACGTCAGAGCTAAAAATTTTGAAAAATTGTGTTCGAGCTCTACAGCCCCATTTATGATCAGATTTTCTTCAAATTTTCACAGATGGTACATCTTGAACTAAGGTGTGCATATCCTGTAAGCTAACTGAAATTCCGAAAAACCGAAGTATTGTGGCTGAAGTAAGATTCGAACATAGGAACCAAAAATTTCATTTTAGGATTGAAGAACTTCGGGATGAGATAGAAAGTTGAAACTTACACGAAAAAAAAAAGTAAAAGGTAGAGAATTTAATATATATTCTTTCTAACGGAATTAATCTTAATATTTTCAATTTTAGCAGAAAGTCCTATCATTCGTATCAACGAATGAAATCTAGTTATTCTTATTCTTATTCTTTTTTTCTTCCTCTTGTATTTGTGTTAATTTCGGTATGTTGCCAATGCCCAGAACAATGAAAATTATATGGCATATTTTCAAACCATGAGCTTTCGAATGCAATGAATTTCATATTCATATGACGTCACCTAACGTCAGATTTGACGTCAGGTGAAAAAGTTTGTTCGCGGTGTACAGCCATTATTTATGGACCGATTTTCATCAAAATTTCACAGAATGTGTATGTTAGGCTCTAGTTGTGCATCCCTGTGTCCGTTTTTTCAAAATTCGAAAAGTCCATGGTTCTATAGCGAATCCAAGATCGAACCAAGGTCGTAAATTTTTAAATGCTTATAAAATCTGTCCTATTTTAAAATAGAAAGTTGATTTTAGTCAGTAATAGGTCTCTAAAAATTTTTAAAAAAATTTTTTGAAATTTAATTTTTCATATGACGTCCCCGGGCTCCCTTATATGATAATGTATTTCTAATATTTAAAAAAGGGTTTTTTATATGTTGGGAAATTTTCGAAGGGCAAAAGAAAATTTTTTAAAGACATATGCTTCAAAGCTGAAATTTTGATTTTTTAAAAATTTTCAAAAACCCCATTGGGCGTTTATAATTGGGCTCCACTTGAAATATGCAACAAAAGTTTTTAGCGGTCTTCAGCCATTGTTTTTTGAACCAAATTTTTCCCTCAAATTTTCCAGAATGGTAAATCAAGTTCTAGTTGTGCATCTCGGTTTTCCGTTTTTCAAAATTCGAAAAAATCCGGTTTATAGCAATTAAATTCGAAAACCCAAAGGTTTTAAATTTTTTTAAATTTCTTAAAAAAATCGGTCCTATAGAGATAGAAAATGAAATTTTGGGCCCGTATATAGGTTCTGGGAAATTTAAAAATTTTTTTGAAAATAAACGTAGATACGTCCGTGACGTCATTAATGATAATGTTTTCAAAAATTAACAAAGTATTTTTTTATGTTTAAATTTTCGAAGGGGAATGAAAAATTTTTTAAAGACACATGTTTTAATGCTGGAATTTCGATTTTAAGGGTTTTTTAAAGCCCATGACGTCATATGACGTCACATTTTAAAAATTTACTTTCGAAATATTGTACACGGTCAGGGGGGGGGCCCCTTATTAATGGGCCCATTTTTATTTAAATTTTTTACAGGGAAATTTATAAAAACTTTTTATTGGTATAGGTGCCCTTTTTTCAAAATTCGAAAATCCAAACATCTATGGCGGATCCAAAATTTTGAAACCCGGACGTCAAATTTTTAAAAGCTTAAAAAAAAGGTTTTCCCATTTTTTAGAAGAAAATTTTGGGAAAATTTTTTTTAGTTGTTTGGTCCCCCCTGGGTGTCCTTTTAAAAATTATGTGAAAAAAAACTCAAAGACGTCACGGACGTCATTTTTTTTTATTATTATTCCCTTTTTTTCTTCCTAACTAAAAAGGGTTATTTTAAAATGTTTGGGAATAGTCCTAAAACGAAAAAAATTTTTTATGGCACTAAAGGGAAAATTTTTAATTAACCCCCACTGCATAAAATTAGCCAATTCAAAAAATATCGATTTTTGTAAATAATGTATGAATAAGAATTATACTGAATAATTGAGTTTTTCCCAAAAATAAATTTTGTTTTTTAAAATTTTTTTTACGCAATACAAAGTTATAAAACAAAAAAAAAAATAAATGAATTTAAATTTTTATGATAATATGCCGTTTTTTTGAGGGTTTTAAAAACAATATCTCCAAAAAAAACACTGAAGATAAGTTTATTTCATTTTGCGTTAAAAATGTAGCTGTTTTAAAAAGCTTTTAAAAGTACCAATTTAAATTTAAAATTGGGACTTAAAATAAGAAAAATTCCTGGAAAAAAAAAGATATTTTATTAAACATGCTCATAAAAATATGGGAAAAAAGGGCACGCGCAGGGGGGCCCAAGCTTAAATACCTTTTGGGGAACGACTTAAAAAAAAAAAAAAAAAAAAAAAAATATATAAAATTTTAAAATTTTCAAAATTTCAATTGATGGGCTATATTTTTGATTTTTTTTTTTTTTCGAATGTTGTGTTTTTTTAAAAAAAAGCCTTGAATTAATACCCTTACACGGCCCCCAAACAAAAAACCTTTTTTGCAACAATTGTACTAGCGGCAGTTTGGGAAGCCTGAAAAATTTACACGCACCCCATTTTTAGACCATCTAAAAACTGCATTGTTATGTAACGATTTCATTTTTGCAAACAGTTTGGCGGGATTTTACCTTTCAAAATATCCCCCAAGTTGAAATTCCCGGGAATTTTTGGCAAAAACGGAAAAACCCCAAAAACGCCAAAATCGCAAAAAACGTTTAACTACGTTCAGGGGGAAAGGATATTGCATATCCAAAAATTCAATACCTTCCTCTGAGGGGTAAAAATTTAAAAAAAGGGTTTCAAAATGACCGGATGATGAAATTCCTTTTGTATGAAAATTAAAAAACTTACATTTTTAAAAAACGTTTCATTTTTTTTTTAAATTTTTTATGACCTAGTAAAATTTTTTTAAAGTACACTACATGGCAAATATAGGCGGGCTTTTAAAAAAATTCACAGAATGTGTTTTTTTAAATTTTTGCTATTTTAAAAAAGAAATAAGGGGGAAAAGAAATTTCAATTTTTGGGCAATTATCTATTTTGGGCATCTTCAATATACTAAAAAAATTTGGGAGAAGAAGAAAAATTTCCCAACATTCCCTTTAAAAGAATGACTCTATTTTAATTTTTCTTATTCTTTTTTTTTTCCTCTTGTTTTGTTAATTTTTTATGTTTGCCAATGGCCCAGAAACAATGAAAATTTTTTGGATATATATCAAACCATAGCTTTTTGAATGCAATGAATTTCTATTCCCTATGAGGGCATTTTAAAGTCAGTTTGACGTAAGGTGAAAAAATTTTGTACGCGGGGCTCACATTAAATTTGGGGCCCATTTTCATCAAAATTTAAGAATGTTTTATGTTAGGTTAGTTGTGCCTTCCCGGGTCCCTTTTTTTAAAATTCGAAAAGGGAATGGTTTTTATGGCGAACCAAAATTTTGAACCAATTTACGTCAAATTTCAAATGCGTATAAAATCGCTTACAAAAAGCTAGAAAAATTTAAAATTTGGACAGAATTAAGTTTTCAAGGGTTACTTTTAAATTTCGAAGATGAAAAACAATGGGGGGGGGGGGGCTCATATGACTTTATGAGGGAAAAGGGAAATTTTAAAATTTACGTGGGTTTGTTTTTATATTTTGAAAAATCTGAGACCTTTAAAATTTTAAAAGCATATGCTTCCCGAAGGGAAAAATTTGCATTTCAATAATTTTCATTTTAGTATGGGGTGCTTTTACTAAAAATTGAGTCGTCTAAAAAAAGTTTTTTACGCGGTCTACAGCCAATTTTTTGGGGGGGTTTTTATCAAAATTTCCCCAAAAATGCGTATTTTAAGCTCTAGTTGTGCTTTCCGGTGTCCGCTTTTCAAAATTCAAAAAAGCAATTTTTTATTTGGGGAAAACCAAGATTCGAACCATTGAAAGTCAAAAATTTTAAAAAAAGAAAAAAAATCGCTTAAAAAAAGATAGAAAGATATATTTTTACAAAATATAAATTCGAGGGGTTTCTTAAATTCTCTGAAAATGAAAAATTTATAAAGACGTCCCCAAAAGGTATTGGGGGAAAGGGGAATTTCTAAATTTTTTTTTTTGTTAATTTTTATATGTTGTTTTCGTCGAGCAAACCTTTGAAAATTTAAAGCATTTGGTTTCAGAAAAAAAACTGGTTTTTCCCTTTCAATAATTTTCATTTGACTAGAGTTTTTTGACTTAAACTTGAGTCGTCTTTAAAAAGCTTGTACGCGGTCTACAGCCCTTATTTTTTGGGCCGATTTTCATTAATTTTTTACAAATGGTTTTGTTTAAAAAACTATTTTACATTTTCCGGGGCCGTTTTTCCAAAATTTGAAAAAGAAAGGTTTTATGGCGGATCAAAAATTCGAACCTTTTACGTCAAATTTCAAATAGTATAAAATCTTTCCAGATGAAATTAGAAATAAAATATTTTAATTTTAATTTATTTAAATCTCCAAAAGTGCTTTAATTCTAGGGGGGGTGAACTCACATGAGTCATAGACGTCATAAGGTTTAAAAAAAATTTCTGGGTATATTTCGCGTTAATTTTAAAAAAAATTTTTTTACTTTCCCCCGGGCCATGGGAAAACTAATGGGATGTTTCCTTTAATCCCTGTGCTTTTGAATGCAATGTAATTCTATTAAAAGTTCGTTAAAATCACGTAAGAAATTTTAAAACAGGACCAAAAAGGGGTTTTTTCGGTGTACAAACCATTATTTTTGGGCCGATTCAAACAAAATTTTACAAATGTATATTAAAACCCCCCAAATTTTACCCCCGGGGCCCTTTTTTACAAATTTGAAAAAGGGGAATGGTTTTTATGGCGAATCCAAATTTCGAAACCCCTTTAAAGTCAAATTTCAAATTTCATATAAAACGCTTCCAGGTGATTTAGAAATTGATATTTGGACTGAATAATTTTGTTTTGAGACTTATCATTTTTCTGTGAGGATTTTAAGTCATTTTTAATTTAAAGGTCAAAAAGAAGGTTTAATATATCTACGCGTTAATTTTATATTTGCAAGTTGGTTTAAAGGGGCAAAGAAAAAAAATTTCTTTTAAATTCAAAATTTAATATTTCATTTTTATTATTTTCTTTGCCAAAACGTCACAAAAGACAACCCAAAGACGCTGTCTACACAAGCTTTTTTGCGGTCTTCGGCAATTAATTTCCCGGATGAAATTCGAATTTTAAGATTTTAAATAAAATTTTATTTGTAAAAATAGATTATAAAAAAAAGTCCAATTTAAAAAAATCGATATAAAAAAAAAAAGAAATTTTTAGTTACTTTTGCCCTTTTCCCCAAGTTAAAAAACGGTTTATTTTTTTAAAGTTTATTTTAAATTATTTCCCTAAAAAAAGAAGTTAAAGGGTGGAATTTCATATTTCCTTTTTTTCTTTTTTTGCTTTTAATGTTTAACAAAATTTGCAAAATCCTATCTTCTATCAACGAATGAAATCTATTTTTATTATTTTTAACTTTTGCCCAAACAAAAGTTATTTTTTTTGGTTTTTATGGGTTTTTTAGGGGTTTCTGCTTTTTCGCAGAAAAAACCTATTGGGTTTTTTTCTGTCTTTTTAATTTTTATTATTTTTTTTTTTCCAACCTTTTTTATTTGTTTTTTTTCCAAAAAATTGCTGAAGGGGAAAGGGAAAAAAAATTCTATCAACAGGGCACCCGAAACAATGGCATTTTGGGAAAAAATTATTTTTATCTTCACATGATTTACATGACGCAGAATAAAAATAGTACTAAAATTTGTACGCGCTGTCAGCCGTCATTTTTTAAAGGGTTCATGGAATTTTCCCCAAAAAGTTATATAATTTAAACCTCATTGGCGGTTAATAGGTTTTTCCCAAATTCAAAGAACTAAGGTTTTAAAGGGAATCCAAAAATTCGAACAAAGGGGTTTAAATTTCAAATCCATATAAAACTTTTATTCTAGATGAATAGAAATTTGGGTATTTGGCGAATTTTCCCCTTTTTGTTTTCTTTTCATTTTGTAAAGAGAAGTCATATTTACGTCAAAAAGACGTCTCAAGGGGAAAGAATTTCCGTTTCTTGAGTCAAATTTTCTCAAGTTGCAAAGGCTCATTTGACAATGAAAATTTTTTTGTCCCCTGTAGGGAATCCCTGAACCTTTTTGATTAAAAGTTTAAAATTTTCATATGACGGGCACATGACGTCAGAACTAAAAAAACTACCAAAGTTTGTCGCCCTGTACAGCCTTTAAATTTTTTGGGCGGTTGGGAGGAATTTTTACAGGAATTATATTTTACAACCTCAATTTTGCAGGGTTATTTAGGTTTCCAAAATTCGAAAGAAAATAAGGGTTTTAGGCGAATCCAAATTCGAACCAGAAAGCAAATTTTTAAATCCAAAATAAAAAACGTTTCTAAAAAGAATAAAAGTTTTATATTTGGCGGTTATACCTCTGTGTTTTTTTTTCATTTTTTAAAGATGAACGTCATATGACGTCATTTGAAAGTTTATTTAATTGTTAAAAATTTCCCATTTCTTGGGTTTTCATTTTTCCAAGTTGCAAGGGTTCATAAACAAGGAAAATTTTAAAACCCTTTTTAGGTTTATCATGTTTTTTTTGATCCCAAGTTTAAAAATTTTTTATAGACGTCACATGACGTCAGAACTAAAAAAAATACCAAAGTTTGTTCGCGCTGTCAGGGGCCCTCATTTATGGACGGGTTGGGGATGGAAATTTTTACAGAAGTTTTATATTAAAGATCTCATTGGAGGAAAAAATATAGGTTTTCCAAGATTCGAAAAAGCAAAAATTTTTATGGCGAATCCCCAAAATTTTGAACCAAAGGCCCTCCCAAAAATTTAAAAACGTTAAAAATTTGTTTTTGATGAGATAGAAATATTTATTTGGGGGAAGTTTTATATCCGTTTTCCTTTTGCATTTTGTTTAAAAATGAAGTCATAAAGGGCGGGAATTTTGACGGCCTCAAAATTTTTATTGAATTTCCGGGTTTCCTTTATTCCCAATTTTCCATGTTCAAAGCTTCATAACAATGCAAATTAAAAAAAAAATTTTTTTTTTGTAAAATTTAAACAGGAACATTTAGTTCAAAGTTTAAAATTTTCATATTTACTTTACAGACGTCAAAACTATAAATAAAACCAAAGTTTTTCCCCTCTGTACAGCCGCCCTTTTAATTGATAAATTTGGGATGGGAAACTTCAAAGAAGTTATATAATTTCGACCTCATTTTGCAGGATTCTATAGGGTTTTCCAAGAATTTGAAAGAACTAAAGGGTTTTTTGACGAATACAAGATTCGAACCCGGACGTTTAAATTTTAAATTCGGATAAATCGTTTCTAGATGAGATAAAATTTGATATCTAGCTTATACGTCTCTTTGTTTTTCCCTTTTCATTTTTTTAAAAGAGGGAAAGGCATATGAAGTCATCCCAAAAAGTAGAAATTTTCCCCTTTCCCGAAAAGTCAAATTTACTCAAGTTTTCAAAGGTTTTATAGACCCAAAGAAAATTTAAGTCCTATGTAGGTTCATAAAAATTAAAATTTTAATTGGTAAAATTTTCCTTTTGACGTCACAAAGGACAAACAAAAAATTAAAAAAAAACTAAAAAAAGTTTATCCCCCGCTGCACAGCCCTCATTTATGGGGGCGGATTGGGATGGAATTTTCACAAAGTTATATATTACGACTTCATTGTGGGAGGATTATAAAAAGTTTGCCAAAAATTAAAAAAACACCAGGTTTTTTCATGGTTTCATGCAGGAAAACCCTATCTTTTGTTTAAAAAAAAAAAGAAGTCATTATTATTATTTTTATTAATTTTTCTTTTTTTTCCCAACTAAACGTTATTTTTTATGTTTCAATGTTGGACGAGGGAAATTTTTTTTGGCTTAATTTGTCCGTGAGGAAATTTTTATTTTAATGATTTTTAGCACCCCATGACGTCCCCATGGAAAAGTCACAGCAAAAAAAAGTGAAAAAAAGGGTTCGCGTCACACCGGGCATTTTGGTCCCGGGTTTTTTTCAAAATTTTTTCAGAGGGACCTCTTTAATCCCAAAAGGGGTTTCAAACCCCGTCAGCTAACCCAAATTCCGAAAAAAAACCAAGTTTGTGGTGAAATAAAATTCGAAAATAGGGCCCCAAAAAAATTTTTTTTTTTGGATAAAAAAGCTTCAGGATGAGAAAGAAAGTTTTAAACTTACACAGTTTTCAAATTCTGCAGAATTTTTTACAATATTTTGGCGTGAAGGGCCATATGACGTCCCTGTGACTTTATAAGCATACTTCTTAATTTTCATTTTTTTGGGGAATGATTTCGACATGATGCCCCGTTTTCAAATAAGAAAATTTCAGAGTTATGAAAGCAAAGTATGGGGCTTTTTAACAAAAACATCTTCTCACCCTATACGCACAGGGGCCAAAAGCAAAAAATAGTGAAAAAAGGGGTTTTTCGCTCTACAGCCCCTATTTTTGGTCGGATTTTCATTTTTAAATTTTTACAGATTTGGGACATTTTGAAACTCAGGGGTGCATATCCCGTCAAAAAAACCCCAAAAATTCCCCAAAAACCGAAATTCTTTTGGTGAAAAAGATTCGAACAAAGGAAACCCTAAATTTTTTTTTAGGGTTAAAAAGTTTTAGGATGAGATAAAATTGAAAAATTCAAAAGTTTACCTTTTTGCGAATTTTTTCCTTTTCTTTAGTCTTTTAAATCATAAGACGTCTTTTGACGGGATAAAGCTACTTCTTAATTTTCATTTTTTGGGGAAAGATTTACATGATCCCGTTGTTCAAAAAACGAAAATTTTAAGCTATACATAAAATATGCCCTTTTGAACAAAACATTTTGCACATATGAGTATGGGGACGGTTTAGAGTAAAAAAAATTTAAAAATGGTGTTCACGGGCCCCACAGCCGTATTTATGGTCGGTTTTTTTCAAATTTTCACAGATGGTATCTTTTAAAATTGGGGCCATATCCTTCCGCTAAACGAAATTCCCAAAGACCGGGAAATTTTTGGCTGAAATAAGATTTCGAACATAGGACCGAAAATTTCATTTTAGAATTAAGGGGCTTCAAGGGGTGAATAGAAAAATTGAAACTTAAACAGTTTGCAGTTCTTTCAGAAAATTTTTACATATTGGGTTTTGGGGTTTTTGAAAAGTTTATAACCCTATGTGATCAAAAGACAAAACTTAGTTCTTTTCAATTCAATAATTTCGGAATAAAAAAGCAATTTTTTCTCATAACATGAATATACCCGGGTGGGGTCTTTTCATGAAACCCTTTTATCTCCCGCTTTTTTTCATTAACACAGCTTGCAGAAAAATCCTTCATTCGTTTTTTACGAATGACCTCTAGTTATTATTTTTATTTTTCTTTCTTCTTCCTAACTAAACGCTTTTTATATTTTTTGCAAAAAGGGCCTGGGGCGATGAAATTTTTATGGGTTTATTTTTCCGTGAGGAAAAATTTTATTTCAAAGATTTTCAGCAAACCCCATGACGTCCCCAAAGGGCGTACAAAAAAAATAGTGAAAAATGGGTTCCCCCCTACAGCCCTCATTTATGGGCGGGTTTTCTTCAAATTTTTAAGATTTTTAAAAATCTGAATCAAAGGTGTGCCTTTCCCGTCCCGCTAAACCCCCCTTCCCAAAGGAAACCCAAGTTCTGTGGCTGAAATAAGAATTTGAAATAGGACCCCAAAATTTCATTTTTGGATAAAAGAGCTTCAGGAAGAGATAGAAAGTTGAAATTAAAACAGGGTTTTCAGTTTTTGCAGAAATTTTTTACAAATATTTTTTGGGGGTGACGTCATTTTGACGTCATGTGATCATAACCTTTCTTTTTTAATTTTTATTTTGGGCAATGATTTCGAAATGATCCCCGTTGTTCAAAAATAATGAAAATTCAGATTAAAAAAAGGAAAGTATGCGCTTTTTAACAAAAGCTTTTTTAGCACCCCATGAGTTCAAAAGGGCGTCACGCTAAAAATAGTGAAAAAAAAGGGGTTCCGCTCCCACAGCCGCCATTTATGGGCGGATTTCTTCAAATTTTTTACAGATGGTTTAACCTGAATCAAAGGTTTGCATATCCTGTCACAACCGGAAAATTCCAAAAACCGAATTCTGTGGCCCAAATAAGATTCGAAAATAGGGCCAAAATTTTTATTTTTGGGTAAAAGGCTTCAGGATTAGATGGAAAGTTTAAACTTACACCCGTTTGCAGTTCTGCAGAAAATTTTTACCAAAAAATTTTGGGTCGTGACGTCATTGAAGTAGTGACGTTTATAAGCATACTTTTTAAATTTTTATTTTTTGGGAATGATTTGAATGAAGGCCCCCTTTGTTCAGAATAATGAAAATTTTTAGATTATAAACAAAGTATGCGCTTTTAAAAAAAAGCCTCTTCACACCCAAAGGCCTTTCCCTGAGTCCCCGCAAAAAAAAGTGGGAAAAAAGGGGGTTTCCCCTCTAAAAGCCCCATTTTTTGGTCCGGGGTTTCTTTTAAATTTTCACAGATGGTACATCTTGAAAAACAAAGGGGGCATATCCTGTCAGCTAAAACCCAAATTGAAAGACCCAATTTCTTTTGGCTGAAAAAAATTCGAACATTTGGAAACCCAAAATTTCATTTTAGGATTAAAGAGCTTTGGATGAGAAAGAAAGTAGAAACTTCAATTTTGGGAGTTTTTGCAAATTTTTTACAAATATTTTTTAGTCGTGGGCGTCATAACTTCCCCGTGGGCGTCATTTTTTTTTTTACTATTAATTTTTTTCTTCTTTCCCCCTAAAAGCTTATTTTTTTATGTTGCAATAGTCCTAGGGCGAGAAATTTTTTTTTGGTTATTAAAGGCCCAAAGTGGGGAAATTTTTTATTTTACCCCTACTGCAAAATATGTACCCTTCTCAATTTAAAAATCGATTTTTGTAAAATATGTAAAGGGAAAAAGAATTTACTGAATAATTGACGTTTCCCAAAGATATTTTTATTTTTTAAAATTGGTTTTCCAATAAACCCAATTTTTAACAAAAAAACCCAAACGAAATGAAACTAATTTTTTCTGATAATATGCTTTTCTTTAGGTTTAACATCAATATCTCGAAACACCCGGATAAATTTTTAAAAAATTATGGGTTTTAAAAAAGTACATGTTTTTTAAAACTTTTTTAACGGTACCAAGTTATTTAAATTGAAAAATTTATAAAAAAAGGGTTTCTTTGGGAAAATAAGATTTTTCATAATCCTGGGGATCAAAAAAAATTGGGAAAAAGGGCAGCGCAGGGGTCACCAGGCTTAAATTTCTTTCCAAAGAAATTTAAAAAAAAAAAAAAAAAAAAAAAACAAATTGGGAAATTTATGGGGTATACTTGATTTTTTTCTTTTTTTTTTTGTTGATTTGTTGTTTTTTTTTCCCAATGTTTTACTGTTTCCCCAAAAAAAACATTGAAATTAAAACATGTAAACGGAACAAGACCCAAAAAACCGAATTTGAACACTATTATAGCGGGCATTTTTCAAGCCTGAAAAATTTACACTTCCCCACATTTTAACCCCCTAAAAACTGCCTTTTTATGCTAAACGTATTCATATTGCATCGTTTTTAGGTGGGGGTGTTCCTTTTTAAATTTCACCCTATTCGAAATTCCCGGAAAATTTTTGGCAAAAATCGGAAGCCCAAAACACGCCAAATCGCAAAACATTAACTACTTACAGGTGTCGAAAGGGTTAAACACAAACAAAAATTCAATACTTTTCCTTTTGGGGCAAAATTTTAAAAAAGGTTACACCGGGGCTGGAGTGAGAAATTTAAAGTTTGATGAAAATTAAAAAACTTACTTTGAACACTGTTTTATTTTTCTTTCATGTCATATGACCTAGTTAAAACGTTTGTAAAATACATGTGCAAAATTTTGGGCGGACTTTTATTAAAATTTCCCCAGAAGTGTTCTATTTTTGAATTTTTTTATAGAAAAGGGGGGGGATAGGGAAAATTCAATTTGGACAGATTATTTTATGTCATCTTTAAAATATACTATATAAAAGATGGGGCAGAAAGTCCTATCCCTTCGTTTAAAAAGAAGACACCCAGTTTATTATTATTTTTTCTTTTCTTCTTTTCCCAACTAAACGCTTATTTTTTTATTTGCCCAAAAGTCCCCAGGACATGAAATTTTTTTATGGCTTATTTAAAATTTTTCCCCCCCCGTGGGAAAAATTTTTATTTCCCAAGATTTTCGCACCCTATGACGTCACATGACGTCACAGCTAAAATAGTGAAAAATTTGGGTTTTTGCGCTCAAAAGCCGTCATTTATGGCGGGGTTTTCTTCAAAATTTTTTCAGATTTGGACAAACTTGGGAATTTAAAGGGGTGCATATCCCGTCAGGGTAACCGGGGAAAATTTCCCAAAGACCCCAAATTCTGTGGGTTTAAATAAAAATTCGGGAACCCTTTGGACCCAAAAAATTCATTTTAGGATTTAAAAAAGCTTCAGGATGAGATTAAAAATTGAAACTTACACCGTTTGCAGTTCTGCAGAATTTCTACAAAATTTTTTTTGAGGCGTGGGCGTCCAATGCCCTCATGTGACGGGCATAAGCAACTTTTTAAAATTTTTATTTTTTTGGGGAAAGATTTCGAAAATGATGCCGGTTTTTTTCAGAATAATTTAAAATTTCAGAGTTATTAAAGGGAAAATATGGGGCTTTTGGGAAAAAGCATCTTCACCCCAAAGGGCTCCAAAAAGGGGTCCCCAGAAAAATAGGAAAAAAAGGGGGGGTTTGGCTTACACCGTCATTTTTTGGTCGGATTTTTTTCAAATTTTCCCCAATTACATCTTGAATAAAAGGTGTTTCCTATCTTTCAGTAACCGAAAATTTCCCAAAAGGCCCCAAGTTTCGTGGGTTTAAATAAGATTGAACATAGGACCGAAAAAATTTTATTTTAGGATAAAAGGGGCTTCAGGAAAGAGAGGAAATTTGAAACTTTAAAAGTTTGCAGTTCTGCAAAATTTTCTACAAAAATTTTTTAGTCGTGACGGGGCATTGGAAAATCATGGGACGTCCCTAAGCAATTCCCTTTAAATTTTTATTTTTTGGGCAATGATTTTGACCTGATGCCA
>CM037782.1:4812380-4862380 GCA_021229015.1 Solen grandis | reverse complement strand
TATATTTACAACATAAAAATGGGGGATTAAAACTTACTAATATAAACTTTTTTTTAAATTCCATTAAATCATGTTGGGTTCAAAGAATAATGAACAATGATAATAAAGGGCAATGGAAAACATTTTATGAATGTATAATTGATAAATATGGAGGTAAAATGCTATTTGACTGCAACTTGAAAAACTATGACATTGATAGAATATGTAAAAAGAATACATTTTTTAAAGACATTTTATATTCTTGGAATAACATAAAAGAATATTATGAAACTAAGTATTATCTCAAATACTACACACTAATTAAAAGTATTCCAGTGGGGATTACGAAAATCTTAAAGGAATGTACATTGACAAAACATAGAAAACCAACTTTACAAGATATTATAGAGAAAAAGAAAAGTCCTAATAAATTTCTATATAATATTCAAATTGAAAGTATAAAGAAGAATACCCTAATATCAGAGACAAAATGGTGCAATATATTAAATGATGATATTATTGATTGGGAAATGGTATATACATTACCTCTAAAAATAACAAATGACACTTATCTTAGAAATTTCCAATACAAATATATAATGCGTAGAATAACAACTAATAAATTTCTGTCAAAAATTAATATAAAACATTATAGTTTGTGTGATTTCTGTAACAGTCAAATAGAAACAATGGAACATCTTTTTTGGGAGTGTCAACACTCACAACAATTATGGAATTCTATAAGCTCCTTCTTACAAACTAAACATATAGAAACAGTATTTAATTATAAAATAATATCATGTGGTATAAAAAGTAATAACAAAGATGATATGATAAACTTTATTATACTATTAGTGAAAGTGTTTATATATCAGTCAAAAATAAAAAATGAAAAACCTAATATAAATGTGTTTAAAGAAATTTTAAAATCCAGATTGACAGTAGAACAACATATAGCTCAAATGCATAATAATTTGAAAATAACAAATGGAAACCTTTTAATTATTTTTTTTTTTAATATATACTTAGAGACATTTATTTAAAGATATTATTTGCATTACCTTTCACCTTTTTTTTTTCTTTCATTTTCATTTTTTTTCCTTCTTTGATTTCATTTTTTTTTTTTTTTTTGATTTCTATCCATTTCTATTATTGAAAAATCTTTCCTATTCTCTATAATATAATTCTATTTTCTTTCTCTCTAAATTTTTCCATGAAATTGCATTACATATATACTAAACTTGTGTATGTTTACTTTGTAATAGATTCATGATATAATTGAAATATGTGTATGTAACTGATTGGAAATAATAAATAAATGAAAAAAAAAACATCCCAGCCTACAAACTGATGCAATATGAATATCGTTAGCATAACAATGCAGTTTTTAGATGGTCTAAAATGTGGGGCTGCGTGTGAAATTTTCAAGGCTTGCAAACTGCTCGCTAGCTACATAGTGTTGCAAATACGGATGTTTGTCTTGTGCCGTTGTACATTTGTACATGTATTAACTTCAATGCTTATTTTGAAAACAGTCAACATTCGACAAAAAAAAAAAAAAAAAAAAAAAAAAAATCAAGATATAGCCCATCAATTGCAATTTGATATATATATATATATATATATTTTTTAAGTCGTTGCGCAAGTATTTAAGCTTGGTGACCCCTGCGCGTGACCTTTTCCATATTTTTATGATGCATGATTATGAAATATCTTATTTTCCATGTAACTTTCTTATATGAAGTCCAATTTCAATAAACTTGGTACCGTTAGAAAGCTCTTAAAACATGCTACATTTTATACGCATAATGTATAAACTTATCTTCAGTCGTTTCTGAGATATTGACTGTTAAACCTCAAGAAAACAGCATATTATCAGCAAAATTAGCTTCATTTCATTTAGTTTTTTTGCTTATAACTTTGTATTGCGTAAACCGATTTTAATAAACTAAATATCTTTGGAAACGTCAATTATTCAGCTATAATTCTTATTCATACATATATTTACAAAAATCGATCTTTATTGAGATATGGCTACATATATGCAGTAGGGGTGAAATCAAAATTTCCTCACGTGCCTAATAACCCATAAAAATTTCATCGTCCTAGGACTATTGCAACATATTAAAATAAGCGTTTGGTTAGGAAGAAGAAAAGAATAATAATAATAAACAAATGACGTCACGTGACGTCATATGACGTTTATTTTCACATAACTGTTACCAGAGACCTACTAACTGACAAAATTTCAACTTTCTATCTCAAATAGGACAGTTTTTATAAGCATTTAAATATTGACGTCATTGGTTCGAATCTTGGATCCGCCATATATGCTTGGACTTTTCGAATTTTGAAAAACGGACACCGGTATACACAATAAGACTCTGGACCGTGTACAAACTTTTGTAGTCAATTTCAAATGTGACGTCATATGACGGAAATCGGAAAACCATTGAAATCGAAATTTCAGCGTCTGAATCATTTGTCATTAAATTTTCATTGCCCTTCGACAATTTCAACATATAGAAATACTCTTGTTAATATTAGAAATACATTATCATATAATGACGTCACGTAACGTCATATGACGTTTATTTTCACAAAATCTTTAAGACTCTTAGAGACCTATATACTGACCAAATATCATTTTTCTATCTCAAATAGGACCGATTTTATAAGCATTTAAAAATTTACGACCTCGGTTCGAATCTTGAATTCGCTGAAGAACCATGGACTTTTCGGATTTTGAAAAACGGACACCGAGATGCACAACTAGAACTGAATATACACATTCTGTGAAAGTTTGATGAAAATCGGCCAATTAATAATGGCTCTGGACCGTGTAGTCAATTTCAAATGTGACGTCATATGACGTTAAAGGCTTCTGAAAATCATTGAAATCGAAATTTCAGCATCTGAAGCATGGGGCATTAAATTTTCATTGCCCTTCAAAAATTTCAACATATAGAAATAATCTTGTTAGAATTAGAAATTCATTATCATATAATGACGTCACGTGACGTCATATGACATTTATTTTCACAAAATGTTTAAGACTCCCAGAGACCTATATACTGACCAAATATCATCTTTCTATCTCAAATAGGACCGATTTTTATAAGAATTTGAAAATTAACGACCTTGGTTCGAATCTTGGAATCGATATAGAACCTTGGACTTTTCGAATTTTGAAAAACGGACACCGGGATGCACAACTAGAACTTAATATACACAATCTGTGAAAATTTGATGAAAATCGGTTTACAAACAATGGCTGTAGACCGCGTACAAACTTTTGTAGCATATTTCAAATGTGACGTCATATGACGTCATAGGCATATGAAAATCATAGAAATCAAAATTTCAGCATTTGAAGCATGTGTCATTAAATTTTCATTGCCCTTCGACAATTTCAACATATAGAAATATTCTTGTTAATATTAGAAATACATTATCATATAATGACGTCACGTGACGTCATATGACAATCATTTTCACAAAATGTTTAAAACTTCTAGAGACCTATATACTGACTAAATATCAACTTTCTTTCTTAAATAGGACAGATTTTATAAGCATTTAAAATTTTACGACCTTGGTTCGAATCTTGGATTCGCTATAGAACCATGGACTTTTCGAATTTTGAAAAATCGGACACAGGGATGCACAACTAGAGCGTAACATACATATTCTGTGAAATTTTGATGAAAATCGGTCCAGAAATAATGGCTGTAGACCGCGTACAAACTTTTTCACCTGACGTCAAATCTGACGTTATATGACGTCATATGAATATGGAATTCATTGCATTCAAAAGCTCATGGTTTGAAATATATTCCATAAAATTTTCATTGTTCTGGGCCATTGGCAACACATCAAAATAAACACAAATACAAGAGGAAGAAAAAAAGAATAAGAACTAGATGTCATTCGTCTAAACGAATGATAGAACTTTCTGTAACCTGTGTTAATGCAAAAAGCAGGAGATAGAAGTTTCATGTAATGACTCACCTCTGGTAGTATTTCATGTTCATGCTGATTAATTGACATTATATTATAAATAAGTGTTTAGTTACGAAGAAAAAAAAAATAAGTAGCAGTAGTAGTAGTATGCTTATGACGTCATATGACGTCACGACTCAAAATATATTAAGAAATACTGCAGAACTGCAAACTGTGTAAGTTTCAACTTTCTATCTGATCCCGAAGTTCTTTAGCCCTAAAATGAAATTTTTGGTCCTATGTTCGAATCTTACTTCAGCCACAATACTTCGGTTTTTCGGAATTAAGGTTAGCTGACAAAATATTCACACCTTAGTTTCAAGATGTACCATTTGTAAAAATTTGAAGAAAATCTGATCATAAATGGCGGCTGTAGAGCGCAAACACCATTTTTCACTATTTTTAGCTCTGACGTCACGTGACGTCATAGGGTGCTGAAAATGCTGTTGCTTAAAAGCGCATACTTTACTGCAATAACTCTGAAATTTTCATTATTCTGAACAATTGGCATCATGTCGAAATCATTGCCCCAAATTAAAAATAAGTGGTATGCTTATGACGTCCTCTGACGTCACGATTCAAAATATTTGTAGAAATAATGCAGAACTGCAAACTGTGCAAGTTTCAACTTTCTATCTCATCCTGAAGCTCTTCAATCCTAAAATGAAATTTTCGGTCCTATGTTCGAATATTACTTCAGCCACAGAACTTCGGTTTTTCGGAATTTCGGTAAGCTGGCAGGATATGTACACCTAAGTTTCAAGGTGTACCATCTGTGAAAATTACAAGAAAATCCGACCATAAATGGCGGCAGTAGAGCGCGAACACCATTGTTCAATATTTTTAGCTCTGACGTCACATGACGTCATAGGTGATGAAGATGCTTTTGTTCAAAAACGCATACTTTACTGTCATAAGTCTTAAATCTTCATTATTCTGAACAACTACCATCATGTCGAAATCATTGCCCTAAAATGAAAATTAAGAAGTATGCTTATGACGTCACATGACGACATTTGACGTCACGACTCAAAATATATTAAGAAATTCTGCAGAACTGCAAACTGTGTAAGTTTCAACTTTTTATCTCATCCTGAAGCTCTTTAATCCTAAAATGAAATTTTCGGTCCTATGTTCGAATCTTATTTCAGTCACAAAACTTCGGTCTTTCGGAATTTCGGTTAGCTGACAGGATATGCACACCTTAGTTTCAAGATGTACCATCTGTGAAAATTTGAAGAAAATCCGACCATAAATGACGGCTGTAGAGCGTGAACACCATTTTTCACTATTTTTAGCTCTGACGTCATATGACGTCATAGGGTGCTGAAGATGCTTTTGTTTAAAAGCGCATACTTTACTGTCATAACTCTGAAATATTCATTATTCTGAACAACTGGCATCATGTCGAAATCATTGCCCTAAAAAAAGAATTAAGAAGTATGCTTATGACGTCACATAACGTCATATGACGTCACGACTCAAAATATTTGTAGAAATTCTGCAGAACTGCAAACTGTGTAAGTTTCAACTTTCTATCTCATCCTGAAGCTCTTTAATCCTAAAATGAAATTTTCGGTCCTATGTTCGAATCTTATTTCAGCCACAGAACTTCGGTCTTTCGGAATTTCGGTTAGCTGTCAGGATATGCACACCTTAGTTTCAAGATGTACAATCTGTGAAAATTTGAAGACAATCCGACCATAAATGACGGCTGTAGAGCGCGAACACCATTTTTCACTATTTTTAGCTGTGACGTCATGTGACGTCATAGGCTGCTAATAATCATTGAAATCAAAATTTCCTCACGTGACTAATAACCCATAAAAATTTCATCGTCCTAGGACTATTGCAACATATTAAAATAAGCGTTTAGTTAGGAAGAAGAAAAGAATAATAATAATAAAAAAATGACGTCACGTGACGTCATATGACGTTTATTTTCACATAATTATTAGACACCCAGAGACCTACTAACTGACAAAATTTCAACTTTCTATCTCAAATAGGACAGTTTTTATAAGCATTTAAAAATTGACGTCCTTGGTTCGAATCTTGGATCCGCCATAGATGCTTGGACTTTTCGAATTTTGAAAAACGGACACGGGTATACACAATAAGAACGTAATATACACATTCTGTGAAAATTTGATAAAAATCGGCCCATTAATAATGGCTCTGGACCGTGTACAAACTTTCGTAGTCAATTTCAAATGTGACGTTATATGACGTCATAGGCTTCTGATCGTCATTGAAATCGAAATTTCAGCGTCTGAATCATGTGTCATTAAATTTTCATTGCCCTTCGACAATTTCAACATATAGAAATACCCTTGTTAATATTAGAAATACATTATCATATAATGACGTCACGTGACGTCATATGACGTATATTTTTACAAAATTTTTAAGACTCCCAGAGACCTATATACTGACCAAATATCACTTTTCTATCTCAAATAGGACCGATTTTATAAGCATTTAAAAATTTACGACCTTGGTTCGAATCTTGGATTCGCTATAGAACCATGGACTTTTCGAATTTTGAAAAACGGACACCGAGATGCACACCTAGAACTTAATATACACATTCTGTGAAAATTTGATGAAAATCGGTTCATAAACAATGGCTGCAGGCCGCGTACAAACTTTTGTTGGATATTTCAAGTGTGACGTCATATGACGTCATAGGCATATGAAAATCATAGAAATCAAAATTTCAGCGTTTGAAGCATGTGTCATTAAATTTTCATTGCCAATCGACAATTGCAATATATAGAAATATTCTTGTTAATATTAGAAATACATTATCATATAATGACGTCACGTGACGTCATATGACATTTATTTTCACAAAATTTAAAAAAAAATTCTTCTTAAATAGGACAGATTTTATAAGCATTTAAAATTTACGACCTTGGTTCGAATCTTGGATTCGCTATAGAACCATGGACTTTTCGAATTTTGAAAAACGGACACCGGGATGCACAACTAGAGCCTAACCTACACATTCTGTAAAATTTTGATGAAAATCGGTCCAGAAATAATGGCTGTAGACCGCGTACAAACTTTTTCACGTGACGTCAAGTCTGACGTTATATGACGTCATATGAATATACAATTCATTGCATCCGAAAGCTCATGGTTTGAAATATATGTCATAAAATTTTCATTGTTCTGAGTCAATGGCAACACCTTGAAATTAACACAAATATAAGAGGAAGAAAAAAAGAATAAGAAGAAGAAGAAGAATAATAAAAAAACAGTACAAACCCAATATGACTTTCTGCCTGTAGGCAGAAAGTCCTAACTAGATGTCATTCGTCTAAACGAATGATAGGACTTTCTGCAACCTGTGTTATGCAAAAAGCAGGAGATAGAAGTTTCATGTAATGACTCACCTCTGGTAGTATTTCATGTTCATGCTGATTAATTGACATTATATTCCGCGAAAAATAAGCGTTTAGTTACGAAGAAAAAGAAAAATAAGTAGCAGTAGTAGTAGTATGCTTATGACGTCATATGACGTCACGACTCAAAATATATTCAGAAATTCTGCAGAATGCAAACTGTGTAAGTTTCAACTTTCTATCTCATCCCGAAGTTCTTTAGCCCTAAAATGAAATTTTTGGTCCTATGTTCGAATATTACTTCAGCCACAATACTTCGGATTTTCGGAATTAAGGTTAGCTGACAAAATATTCACACCTTAGTTTCAAGATGTACCATCTGTAAAAATTTGAAGAAAATCTTATCATAAATGGCGGATGTAGAGCGCGAACACCATTTTTCACTATTTTTAGCTCTGACGTCACGTGACGTCATAGGGTGCTGAAAATGCTGTTGCTCAAAAGCGCATACTTTACTGCAATAACTCTGAAATTTTCATTATTCTGAACAATTGGCATCATGTCGAAATCATTGCCCCAAATTAAAAATAAGTGGTATGCTTATGACGTCCTCTGACGTCACGATTCAAAATATTTGTAGAAATAATGCAGAACTGCAAACTGTGTAAGTTTCAACTTTCTATCTCATCCTGAAGCTCTTCAATCCTAAAATGAAATTTTTGGTCCTATGTTCGAATATTACTTCAGCCACAGAACTTCGGTTTATCGGAATTTCGGTAAGCTGGCAGGATATGTACACCTTAGTTTCAAGGTGTGCCATCTGTGAAAATTTGAAGAAAATCCGACCATAAATGGCGACAGTAGAGCGCGAACACCATTGTTCAATATTTTTAGCTCTGACGTCACATGACGTCATAGGGTGCTGAAGATGCTTTTGTTCAAAAGCGCATACTTTACTGTCATAACTCTAAAATCTTCATTATTCTGAACAACTGGCATCATGTCGAAATCATTGCCCTAAAATGAAAATTAAGAAGTATGCTTATGACGTCACATGACGACATTTGACGTCACGACTCAAAATATATTAAGAAATTCTGCAGAACTGCAAACTGTGTAAGTTTCAACTTTCTATCTCATCCTGAAGCTCTTTAATCCTAAAATGAAATTTTCGGTCCTATGTTCGAATCTTATTTCAGCCACAGAACTTCGGTCTTTCGGAATTTCAGTAAGCTTACAGGATATGCACACCTTAGTTTCAAGATGTACCATCTGTGAAAATTTTAAGAAAATCCGACCATAAATGACGGCTGTAGAGCGTGAACACCATTTTTCACTATTTTTAGCTCTGACGTCATATGACGTCATAGGTGCTGAAGATGCTTTTGTTCAAAAGCGCATACTTTACTGTCATAACTCTGAAATATTCATCATTCTGAACAACTGGCATCATGTCGAAATCATTGCCCTAAAATAAAAATTAAGAAGTATGCTTATGACGTCACATAACGTCATATGACGTCACGATTCAAAATATTTGTAGAAATAATGCAGAACTGCAAACTGTGTAAGTTTCAACTTTCTATCTCATCCTGAAGCTCTTTAATCCTAAAATGAAATTTTCGGTCCTATGTTCGAATTTTATTTCAGCCACAGAACTTCGGTCTTTCGGAATTTCGGTTAGCTGACATGATATGCACACCTTAGTTTCAAGATGTACCATCTGTGAAAATTTGAAGAAAATCCGACCATAAATGGCGGCTGTAGAGCGTGAACACCATTTTTCACTATTTTTAGCTCTGACGTCATATGACGTCATAGGGTGCTGAAGATGCTTTTTCTTATAAGCGCATACTTTACTGTCATAACTCTGAAATATTCATTATTCTAAACAACTGGCATCATGTCGAAATCATTGCCCTAAAATAAAAATTAAGAAGTATGCTTATGACGTCACATAACGTCATATGACGTCACGACTCAAAATATATGTAGAAATTCTGCAGAACTGCAAACTGTGTAAGTTTCAACTTTCTATCTCATCCTGAAGCTCTTTAATCCTAAAATGAAATGTTCGGTCCTATGTTCGAATTTTATTTCAGCCACAGAACTTCGGTCTTTCGGAATTTCGGTTAGCTGACAGGATATGCACACCTTAGTTTCAAGATGTACCATCTGTGAAAATTTGAAGACAATCCGACCATAAATGACGGCTGTAGAGCGCGAACACCATTTTTTCACTATTTTTAGCTGTGACGTCATGTGACGTCATAGGCTGCTGATAATCATTGAAATCAAAATTTCCTCACGGGCCTAATAACCCATAAAAATTTCATCGTCCTAGGACTATTGCAACATATTAAAAAAAAGCGTTTAGTTAGGAAGAAGAAAAAAAAATAATAATAAAAAAATGACGTCACGTGACGTCGTATGACGCTTATTTTCACATAATTGTTAGACACCCAGAGACCTACTAACTGACAAAATTTCACCTTTCTATCTCAAATAGGACAGTTTTTATAAGCATTTAAAAATTGACGTCTTTGGTTCGAATCTTGGATCCGCCATAGATGCTTGGACTTTTCGAATTTTGAAAAACGGACACCGGTATACACAAAAAGACGTAATATACACATTCTGTGAAAATTTGATAAAAATCAGCCCATTAATAATGGCTCTAGACCGTGTACAAACTTTCGTAGTCAATTTCAAATGTGACGTCATATGATGTCATAGGCTTCTGAAAATCATTGAAATCGAAATTTCAGCGTCTGAATCATTTGTCATTAAATTTTCATTGCCCTTCGACAATTTCAACATATAGAAATACTCTTGTTAATATTAGAAATACATTATCATATAATGACGTCAAGTGACGTCATATGACGTTTATTTTCACAAAATGTTTAAGACTCCCAGAGACCTATATACTGACCAAATATCACTTTTCTATCTCAAATAGGACCGATTTTATAAGCATTTAAAAATTTACGACCTTGGTTCGAATCTTGAATTCGCTATAGAACCATGGACTTTTCGAATTTTGAAAAACGGACACCGAGATGCACAACTAAAACTTAATATACACATTCTGTGAAAATTTGATGAAAATCGGTTCATAAACAATGGCTGTAGACTGCGTACAAACTTTTGTTGCATATTTCAAGTGTGACGTCATATGACGTCATAGGCATATGAAATTCATAGAAATCAAAATTTCAGTGTTTGAAGCATGTGTCATTAAATTTTCATTGCCCTTCGACAATTTCAACATTTAAAAATATTCTTGTTAATATTAGAAATACATTATCATATAATGACGTCACGTGACGTCATATGACATTTATTTTCACAAAATGTTTAAAACTTCTAGAGACCTATATACTGACTAAATATCAACTTTCTATCTTAAATAGGACAGATTTTATAAGCATTTAAAAATTTACGACCTTGGTTCGAATCTTGGATTCGCTATAGAACCATGGACTTTTCGAATTTTGAAAAACGGACACAGGGATGCACAACTAGAGCCTAATATACACATTCTGTGAAATTTTGATGAAAATCGGTCCAGAAATAATGGCTGTAGACCGCGAACAATCTTTTTCACCTGACGTCAAATCTGACGTTATGTGACGTCATATGAATATGAAATTCATTGCATCCGAAAGCTCATGGTTTGAAATATATCCCATAAAATTTTCATTGTTCTGAGTCAATGGCAACACCTCGAAATTAACACAAATATAAGAGGAAGAAAAAAAGAATAAGAAGAAGAAGAAGAATAATAAAAAAACAGTACAAACCCAATATGACTTTCTGCCTGTAGGCAGAAAGTCCTAATAATAATAATAAACATAACAAACCCAATAGGACTTTCTGCTTTAGGCAGAAAGTCCTAATAAAAAGGGAACAAACCAATAGGACTTTCTGCTTTAGCAGAAACCAATATAAGAAAAACTAGATGTCATTCGTTTAAACGAATGATAGGACTTTCTGACATTAGTCAAAAACTTCTTTCTATGAAAAAAGTCCTAATCTGCTTTATATAGTATATATAGAAGATGACATAATAGATAATCTGTCCAAATTGCAACTTTCTATCTCCTCTATTTCTATATAAAATAGCACAAATAGAACACATTCTGTGAATTTTAATAAAAGTCCGCCCATATCTTGCACATGTAGTTTACATACAACATTTATACTATGTCATATGACATGAAAGAAAAATGAAACAGTGTTCAAATGTAAGTTTCTAACTTTCATCACACATAGAATTTCATCACTCCAGCTCAGTTGTAACCTTGTTTAATTTTAGCCTCATTAGGAAGAAGTATTGAATATTTGTATAGTGCTATATCCTTTCGACACCTGTAACGTAGTTAATCGTATTTAGCGATTTTGGCGTGTTTGGGCTTCCGTAGTTTTGCCATAAATTCCTGGAATTTCGAACTATGGTGATATTTTGAAAGGTAACATCCCAGCCTACAAACTGATGCAATATGAATATCGTTAGCATAACAATGCAGTTTTTAGATGGTCTAAAATGTGGGGCTGCGTGTGAATTTTTCAAGGCTTGCAAACTGCTCGCTAGCTACATAGTGTTGCAAATACGGATTTTTGTCTTGTGCCGTTGTACATGTATTAACTTCAATGCTTATTTTGGAAACAGTCAACATTCGACAAAAAACAACAACAACAACAACAACAAAAAAAAAAAATCAAGATATAGCCCATCAATTGCAATTTGATTTTTTTTTAAGTCGTTGCGCAACTATTTTAGCTTGGTGACCCCTGCGCGTGACCTTTTCCATATTTTTATGATGCATGATTATGAAATATCTTATTCTCCATGTAACTTTCTTATATGAAGTCCAATTTCAATAAACTTGGTACCGTTAGAAAGCTCTTAAAACATGCTACATTTTACATGCATAATGTATAAACTTATCTTCAGTCGTTTCTGAGATATTGACTGTTAAACCTCAAGAAAACAGCATATTATCAGCAAAATTAGCTTCATTTCATTTAGTTTTTTTGCTTATAACTTTGTATTGCGTAAACCAATTTTAATAAACTAAATATCTTTGGAAACGTCAATTATTCAGCTATAATTCTTATTCATACATATATTTACAAAAATCGATATTTATTGAGATATGGCTACATATATGCAGTAGGGGTGAAATCAAAATTTCCTCACGTGCCTAATAACCCATAAACATTTCATCGTCCTAGGACTATTGCAACATATTATAATAAGCGTTTAGTTAGGAAGAAGAAAAGAATAATAACAATAAAAAAATGACGTCACGTGACGTCATATGACGTTTATTTTCTCATAATTCTTAAGACACCCAGAGACCTACTAACTGACAAAATTTCAACTTTCTATCTCAAATAGGACCGATTTTATAAGCATTTAAAAATTGACGTCCTTGGTTCGAATCTTGTATCCGCCATAGATGCTTGGACTTTTCGAATTTTAAAAAACGGACACCGGTATACACAATAAGAACGTAATATACACATTCTGTGAAAATTTAATGAAAATCGGCCCATTAATAATGGCTCTGGACCGTGTTCTTACTTTCGTAGTCAATTTCAAATGTGACGTCATATGACGCCAGAGACATATGAAAATCATTGAAATCGAAATTTCAGCGTCTGAATCATTTGTCATTAAATTTTCATTGCCCTTCGACAATTTCAACATATAGAAATACTCTTGTTAATATTAGAAATACATTATCACATAATGACGTCACATGACGTCAGATGACGTTTTTTTCACGAAATGTTTAAGACTCCCAGAGACCTATATACTGACCAAATATCACTTTTCTATCTCAAATAGGACCGATTTTATAAGCATTTAAAAATGGACGACCTTGGTTCGAATCTTGAATTCGCTATAGAACCATGGACTTTTCGAATTTTGAAAAACGGATCCCGCGATGCACAACTAGAACTTAATATACACATTCTGTGAAAATTTGATGAAAATCGGCCCATTAATAATGGCTCTGGACCGTGTACAAACTTTTGTAGTCAATTTCAAATGTGACGTCATATGACGTCATAGGCTTCTGAAAATCATTGAAATCGAAATTTCAGTATCTGAAGCATGCGGGGTTAAATTTTCATTGCTCTTCGAAAATTTCAACATATAGAAATAATCTTGTTAGAATTAGAAATTCATTAACATATAATGACGTCACGTGACGTCATATGACATTTATTTTCACAAAATGTTTAAGACTCTCAGAGACCTATATACTGACCCAAAATCATCTTTCTATCTCAAATAGGACTGATTTTATAAGAATTTGAAAATTTTCGACCTTGGTTCGAATCTTGGAATCGCTATAAAACCTTTGACTTTTCGAATTTTGAAAAACGGACACCGGGATGCACAACTAGAACATAATATACACATTCTGTGAAAATTTGATGAAAATCGGTTCATTAATAATGGCTCTGGACCGCGTACAAACTTTTGTTGCATATTTCAAGTGTGACGTCATATGACGTCATAGGCTTCTGAAAATCTTTGAAATCGAAATTACAGCATCTGAAGCATGCGGCATTAATTTTTCATTGCCCTTCATAAATTTCAAGATATAGAAATAATCTTGTTAGAATTAGAAATTCATTATCATATAATGACGTCACGTGACGTCATATGACATTTATTTTCACAAAATGTTTAAGACTCCCAGAGACCTATATACTGACCCAATATCATCTTTCTATCTCAAATAGGACCGATTTTATAAGAATTTGAAAATTTACGACCTTGGTTCGAATCTTGGAATCGCTATAGAACCTTGGACTTTTCGAATTTTGAAAAACGGACACCGGGATGCACAACTAGAACTTAATATACACATTCTGTGAAAATTTGATGAAAATCGGTTCATAAACAATGGCTGTAGACCGCGTACAAACTTTTGTTGCATATTTCCAGTGTGACGTCATATGACGTCATAGGCATATGAAAATCATAGAAATCAAAATTTCAGCGTTTGAAGCATGTGTCTTTAAATTTTCATTGCCTTTCGACAATTTCAACATATAGAAATATTCTTGTAAATATTAGAAATACATTATCATATAATGACGTCACGTGACGTCATATGAGAAATATTTTCACAAAATTTTTAAAACTTCTAGAGACCTATATACTGACTAAATATCAACTTTCTTTCTTAAATAGAACAGATTTTATAAGCATTTAAAAATTTCCGACCTTGGTTCGAATCTTGGATTCGCTATAGAACCATGGACTTTTCGAATTTTGAAAAGCGGACACCGGGATGCACAACTAGAACTTAATATACACAATCTGTGAAAATTTGATGAAAATCGGTTCACAAACAATGGCTGTAGACCGCGTACAAACTTTTGTAGCATATTTCAAATGTGACGTCATATGACGTCATAGGCATATGAAAATCATAGAAATCAAAATTTCCTGAAATAAAAATTTCATCGTCCTAGGAGTATTGCAACATAGAAAAATAAGCGTTTAGTTAGGAAGAAAAAAAGAATAATAATAATAATAAGAAGAAGAAGAATAAACAGTACAAACCCAATAGGACTTTCTGCCGAAAGGGCAGAAAGTCCTAATAAACATAACAAACCCTATACGTTTTCCGCAGGTTTGCGGAAAGCCGTAATAAGAACTAGATTTCATTCGTTGATACGAATGATAGGACTTTCTGCAACATTTGTTAAACACTTAAAAGCTAAAAAAGTAAAAGGATATGAAATTCCAGCCTTTAACTTGCTTTTGTATGGCAATAACTTAAATAAACTTTGAAAAATATAACCGTTTAACTTGGAGGAAATGGCAAAAGTAACTGAAAATCATTTTTTTTATATCGATTTATTTAACTTGGACTATTTTTATAATCTATGTTACAAATCAAATTTATTTAAAATGCTTACAATTCGAATTTCATCCTGTAATAATTGCCGAAGACCGCGTAAAAGCTTGTGTAGACAGCGTCAAGTTTGATGTCATGTGACGTCATAGGCATAAGAAAATCAATGAAATGAAATATTAAGTATCTTGAATATATCAAGTAATTTTTTCATGCTCCTTACAACTTTGCAACATATAGAAATTAACGCGTAGATATATTAACATTCTTTTTGACCTTATGACGTCAAATGACGTTAATCCTCACAGAATATGAATAAGTCTCAAAGACTAATATTCAGTCCAAATATCAACTTTCTAAATCATCTGGAAGCGATTTTATATGTATTTGAAATTTGACGTCAATGGTTCGAAACTTGGATTCGCCATAGAACCATTGCTTTTTCGAATTTGTAAAAAGGGACCCGGGATACAAATATAGAGCGTTACATATACATTCTGTGAAATTTTGATGAAAATCGGTCCAAAATTAATGGCTGTACACCGCGTAAAACCTTTTTGTCCTGACGTCAAATCTTACGTGATATAACGTCACATCAATATGAATTACATTGCATTCTAAAGCACATGGATTGATGTACATACCATTAGATTTCCATGGTCCTGGGAAGTAAACAACATATTTAAATTAACGCGTATATATCAGAAATTATTTCTGACCTTATGACGTCATATGACGTCATGTGACGTTCATCTTCATAGAATGTAAAGCACTCTTGGAGACTTATATACTATCCAAATATAATATTATATTTCTAACTCATCTGGAAACGATTTTATACGTATTTGAAATTTGACGTCAATGGTTCGAATTTTGGATCCGCCATAAAACCTTTGCATTTTCGAATTTGGAAAAACGGACACCGGAATGTACAACTAGACTTTAACATACACTTTCTGTGAAATATTAATTAAAATCGGCCCAGAAATAATGGCTGTAGACCGCGTACAAGCATTTTTAGACGACGTCAAGTTTGACGTCAAAACACGTCATAGTCAAATGAAAATTATTGAAATGCAAACAGTTCTATCTGAAGCATATGCTATTAAATTTTCAATGTGCTCGGACATAAACAACATATAAAAATTAACACATAAAAATTAGAAATTACCTTTCACCTCATGAAGTCATATGACGTTTATCTTCAGAGAATGTAAAGTAACCCTCGAGATTTATATTCTGTCCAAATATCATCTTTCTAGCTCATTTGTAAGCGATTTTATACGCATTTTAAATTTGACGTCAATGGTTCGAATCTTGGATTCGCCATAAAACTATTAAATTTTCGAATTTTGAAAAGCGGACACCGGAAGGCACAACTAGAGCCTAACATACGCATTCTGTGAAATTTTGATGAAAATCGGCCCAGAAATAATGGCTGTAGACCGCGTACAAACATTTTTAGACGACGTCAAGTTTGACGTCAAAGCACGTCATACTAAAATGAAAATTATTGAAATGCAAACAGTTCTATCTGAAGCATATGCTATTAAATTTTCAAGGTGCTCAGACTTGTACAACATATAAAAACTAACACGTAAATATTAGAAATTACCTTTCACCTCATGACGTCATATGACGTCATATGACGTTCATCTTCAGAGAATGTAAAGTAACTCTTGAGACTTATATTCTGTCCAAATATCATCTTTCTAGCTCATTTGTAAGCGATTTTATACGCATTTGAAATTTGACGTCAATGGTTCGAATCTTGGATTCGCCATAGAACCATTGCCTTTTCGAATTTTGAAAAACGGACACCGGAAGGCACAACTAGAGCCTAATATACACATTCTGTGAAATTTTTGATGAAAATCGGCCCAGAAATAATGGCTGTAGACCGCGTACAAACTTTTTCACCTGACGTCAAATCTGACGTTATATGACGTCATATGAATATGAAATTCATTGTATTCGAAAGCTCATGGTTTGAAATATATGCCATAAAATTTTCATTGTTCTGGGCCATTGGCAACACATCGAAATTAACACAAATACAAGAGGAAGAAAAAAAGAATAAGAAGAATAAGAATAACTAGATGTCATTCGTCTAAACGAATGATAGGACTTTCTGCAAGCTGTGTTAATGCAAAAAGCAGGAGATAGAAGTTTCATGCAATGACTCACCTCTGGTAGTATTTCATGGTCATGCCGAACAATTGGCATTATATTCCGCGAAAAATAAGCGTTTAGTTACGAAGAAAAAAAAAGTAGCAGTAGTAGTAGTGTGCTTATGACGTCATATGACGTCACGACTCAAAATATATTAAGAAATTATGCAGAACTGCAAACTGTGTAAGTTTCAACTTTCTATCTCATTCCGAAGTTCTTTAACCCTAAAATGAAATTTTTGGTCCTATGTTCGAATTTTATTTCAGCCACAATACTTCGGTTTTTCGGAATTAAGGTTAGCTGACAAAATATTCACACCTAAGTTTCAAGATGTACCATCTGTAAAAATTTGAAGAAAATCTGATCATAAATGGCGGCTGTAGAGCGCGAATACCATTTTTCATTATTTTTAGCTCCTACGTCACGTGACGTCATAGGGTGCTGAAAATGCAGTTCCTCAAAAGCGCATACTTTACTGCAATAACTCTGAAATTTTCATTATTCTGAACAACTGGCATCATGTCGAAATCATTGCCCCAAATTAAAATTAAGAAGCATGCTTATGACGTCACATGACGACATTTGACGTCACGACTCAAAATATATTAAGAAATTCTGCAGAACTGCAAACTGTGTAAGTTTCAACTTTCTATCTCATCCTGAAGCTATTTAATCCTAAAATGAAATTTTCGGTCCTATGTTCGAATCTTATTTAAGCCACAGAACTTCGGTCTTTCGGAATTTCGATTAGCTGACAGGATATGCACACCTTAGTTTCAAGATGTACCATCTGTGAAAATTTAAAGAAAATCCGACCATAAATGGCGGCTGTAGAGCGTGAACACCATTTTTCACTATTTTTAGCTTTGACGTCATATGAAGTCATAGGGTGCTGAAGATGCTTTTGTTCAAAAGCGCATACTTTACTGTCATAACTCTGAAATTTTCATTATTCTGAACAACTGGCATCATGTCGAAATCATTGCCCTAATATAAAAAATAAGAAGTATGCTTATGACGTCACATGACGTCATATGACGTCACGACTCAAAATATATGTAGAAATTCTGCAGAACTGCAAACTGTGTAAGTTTCAACTTTCTATCTCATCCTGAAGCTCTTTAATCCTAAAATGAAATTTTCGGTCCTATGTTCGAATCTTATTTCAGCCACAGAACTTCGGTCTTTCGGAATTTCGGTTAGCTGTCAGGATATGCACACCTTAGTTTCAAGATGTACCATCTGTGAAAATTTGAATAAAATCCGACCATAAATGACGGCTGTAGAGCGCGAATACCATTTTTCACTTTTTTTAGCTGTGACGTTATGTGACGCCATAGGGTGCTGACAATCATTGAAATCAAAATTTCCTCACCTGACTAATAACTCATAACAATTTCATCGTCCTATGACTATTGCAACATATTAAAATAAGCGTTTAGTTAGGAAGAAGAAAATAATAATAATAATAAAAAAATGACGTCACGTGACGTCATATGACGTTTTTTTCACATAATTTTTAAGACACCCAGAGACCTACTAACTGACAAAATATCAACTTTCTATCTCAAATAGGACAGTTTTTATAAACATTTAAATATAAACGTCCTTTGTTCAAATCTTTGATCCGCCATAGATGCTTGGACTTTTCGAATTTTGAAAAACGGACACCGGTATACACAATAAGAACGTAATATACACGTTCTGTGAAAAATTGATGAAAATCGGCCCATTAATAATGGCTCTGGTCCGTGTACAAACTTTCGTAGTCAATTTCAAATGTGACGTCATATGACGTCATAGGCTTCTAAAAATCATTGAAATCGAAATTTCAGCCTCTGAATCATTTGTCATTAAATTTTCATTGCCCTTCGAAAATTTCAACATATAGAAATAATCTTGTTAGAATTAGAAATTCATTATCATATAATGACGTCACGTGACGTCATATGACATTTATTTTCACAAAATGTTTAAGACTCCCAGAGACCTATATACTGACTCAATATCATCTTTCTATCTCAAATAGGACCGATTTTATAAGAATTTGAAAATTTACGACCATGGTTCGAATCTTGGAATCGCTATAGAACCTTTGAATTTTCGAATTTTGAAAAATTGACACCGGGGTGCACAACTAGAACTTAATATACACATTCTGTGAAAATTTGATGAAAATCGGTTCAAAAACAATGGCCCAGGACCGCGTACAAACTTTTGTTGCATATTTCAAGTGTGACGTCATATGACGTCATAGGCATATGAAAATCATAGAAATCAAAATTTCAGCGTTTGAAGCATGTGTCATTAAATTTTCATTGCCCTTCGAAAATTTCAACATATAGAAATATTCTTGTTAATATTAGAAATACATTATCATATAATGACGTCACGTGACGTCATATGACATTTATTTTCACAAAATGTTTAAAACTTCTAGATACCTATATACTGACTAAACATAAACTTTCTATCTTAAATAGGACAGATTTTATAAGCATTTAAAAAATTTACGATCTTGTTTCGAATCTAAGATTCTCTATAGAACCATGGACTTTTCGAATTTTGAAAAACAGACACCGGGATGCACAACTAAAACTTAATATACACAATCTGTGAAAATTTGATGAAAATCGGTTCACAAACAATGGCTGTAGACCGCGTACAAATTTTTTTAGCATATTTCAAATGTGACGTCATATGACGTCATAGGCATATGAAAATCATAGAAATCAAAATTTCCTCACGTGACTAATAAGTCCTAAAAATTTCATCGTCCTAGGAGTATTGCAACATAGAAAAATAAGCGTTTAGTTAGGAAGAAAAAAAGAATAATAAGAAGAACTAGATGTCATTCGTGAAAACGAATGATAGGACTTTCTGCAAGCTGTGTTAATGCAAAAAGCAGGAGATAGAAGTTTCAAGTAATGACTCACCTCTGGTAGTTTTTCATGTTCATGCTGAACAATTGACATTATATTCCGAAATAAGTGCAAATGATAAGAACTAAGTATTACACTATTTTTAGCTCTGACGACACATGACGTCATAGGGTACTGAAAATTCTCTTGTTCAAAAGCGTATACTTTACTTTCATAACTCTGAAATTTTCATTATTCTGAACAACTGGCATCATGTCGAAATCATTGCCCTAAAATGAAAATTAAGAAGTATGCTTATGACGTCACATGACGTCATATGACGTCAAAACTCAAGGTATTTGTAGAAATTCTGAAGAACTGCAAACTGTGTAAGTTTCAACTTTCTATCTCATCCTGAAGCTCTTTAATCCTAAAATGAAATTTTCGGTCCTATGTTCGAATCTTATTTCAGCCACAGAACTTCGGTCTTTCGGACTTTCGGTTAGCTGACAGGATAGGCACACCTTAGTTTCAAGATGTACCATCTGTGAAAACTTGAAGAAAATCCGACCATAAATGACGGCTGTAGAGCGCGAACATCATTTTTCACTATTTTTAGCTGTGACGTCATGTGACGTCATAGGGTGCTGAAGATGCTTTTGTTTTAAAGCGCATACTTAGCTGTCATAACTCTGAAATTTTCATTATTCTGAACAACTGGCATCATGTCAAAATCATTGCCCAAAAATGAAAATTAAGAAGTATGCTTATGACGTCACATGACGTCATATGACGTCAAAACTCAAAATATATGTAGAAATTCTGAAGAACTGCAAACTGTGTAAGTTTCAACTTTTTATCTCATCCAGAAGCTCTTTAATCCTAAAATGAAATTTTCGGTCCTATGTTCGAAAGTGATTTCAGCCACAGAACTTCGGTCTTTCGGAATTTCGGTTAGCTGACAGGATATGCACATCTTAGTTTAAAGATGTACCATCTGTGAAAATTTGAAGAAAATCAGACCATAAATGGCGGCTGTTGAGCGTGAACACCATTTTTCATTATTTTTAGCTCTGACGTCACATGACGTCATAGGGTGCTGAAAATTATTATGTTCAAAAGGGTATACTTTACTTTCATAACTCTGAAATTTTCATTATTCTGAACAACTGGCATCATGTCGAAATCATTGAACTAAAATAAAAAATAAGAAGTATGCTTATGACGTTACATGACGTCCTTGGACGTCACGACTCAAAATATATGTAGAAATTCTGCAGAACTACAAACTGTGTAAGGTTCAACATTCTATCTCATCCTGAAGTTCTTTTATACTAAAATGAAATGTTCGGTCCTATGTTCGAAAGTGATTTCGGCCACAGAACTTCGGTCTTTCGGAATTTCGGTTAGCTGACAGGATATGCACACCTTTGATTCAAGATATACCATATGTGAACATTTGATGAAAATCCGACCATAAATGACGGCTGTAGAGCGCGAAAACTATTTATTACTATTTTTAGCTGTGACGGCAGGTGACGTCATAGGGTGCTTAGGATGCTTTTCTTCAAAAGCGCTTAATTTACTGTCATAACTCTGAAATTTTCATTATTCTGAACAACTGGCGCAACATGTCGAAATCATTGCCCTAAAATGAAACTTAAGATGTATGCTTATGACGTCACATGACGTCATATGTCGTCAGGACTCAAAATATTTGTAGAAATTATGTAGAACTGCAAACTTTGTAAGTTTCAACTTTATATCTCATCCTGAAGCTCTTTAATCCGAAAATGAAATTTTCGGTCCTATGTTCGAATCTTATTTCAGCCACAGAACTTCGGTCTTTCGGAACTTCGGTTTGCTGACAGGATATTCACACCTTTGTTTCAAGATGTACCATCTGTGAAAATTTGAAGAAAATCCGACCATAAATGACGGCTGTAGAGCGCGAATACCATTTTTCACTATTTTTTGCTGTGACGTCATGTGACGTCATAGGGTGCTGAAGATGGTTTTGTTCAAAAGCGCATACATTACTTCCATAACTCTGAAATTTTCATTATTCTGAACAACTGGCATCATGTCGAAATCATTGCCCAAAAATGAAAATTAAGAAGTATGCTTATGACGTCACATGACGTCATATGACGTAAGGCCTCAAAATATTTGTAGAAATTCTGCAGAACTACAAACTGTGTAAGTTTCAACTTTCTATCTCATCCTGAAGCTCTTTTATCCTAAAATGAAATTTTCGGTCCAATGTTCGAATCTTATTTCAGCCACAGAACTTCGGTCTTTCGGAATTTCGGTTAGCTGACAGGATATGCACACCTTTGATTCAAGGTGTACCATCTGTGAAAATTTGAAGAAAATCCGACCATAAATGACGGCTGTAGAGCGCGAACACCATTTTTCACTATTTTTAGCTGTGACGTCACATGACGCCATAGGGTGCTGAAGATGCTTTTGTTCAAAAGCGCATACTTTACTTTCATAACTCTGAAATTTTCATTATTCTGAACAACTGGCATCATGTCGAAATCATTGCCCTAAAATGAAAATTAAGAAGTATGCTTATGACGTCACATGACGTCATATGACGTCACGACTCAAAAGATTTGTAGAAATTCTGCAGGTCTGCAAACTGTGTAAGTTTCAACTTTCTATCTCATCCTGAAGCTCTTTTATCCTAAAATGAAATTTTCGGTCCTATGTTCGAATCTTATTTCAGCCACAGAACTTCGGTCTCTCAGAATTTCGGTTAGCTGACAGGATATGCACACCTTTGATTCAAGATGTACCATCTGTGAAAATTTGAAGAAAATCCGACCATAAATGACGGCTGTAGAGCGCGAACACCATTTTTCACTAATTTTAGCTGTGACGTCATGTGACGTCATAGGGTGCTGAAAATCATTGAAATCAAAATTTCCTCACGTGACTAATAAGCCATAAAAATTTCATCGTCCTAGGACTATTGCAACATATAAAAATAAGCGTTTAGTTAGGAAGAAGAAAAGAAAAAAAAAACTAGATTTCATTCGTTGATACGAATGATAGGACTTTCTGCTAAAATTGAAAAATATTAAGATTTATACCGTTAGAAAGAATATATATTAAATTCTCTACCCTTTACTTTTTTTCGTATGGACTTCTTTTAGCTTTGACGTCACATGAGTCATAAGTGCTGAAAATTTTTTGTTAAAAAGCGCATACATTACTCTCAAACTCTGAAATTTTCATTATTCTGAACAACGGGCATCATGTCGAAATCATTGCGCTAAAATTAAATCAAGAAGTATGCTTATGACGTCACATGACGTTATATGACGCAACGCTCAAAATATATATAGAAATTCTGCAGAACTGCAAACTGTGTAAGTTTCAACTTTCTATCTCATCCTGAAGCTCTTTAAACCTAAAATGAATTTTTCGGTCCTATGTTCGAATCTTATTTAAGCCACAGATCTTCGGTCTTTCGAAATTTCGGTTAGCTGACAGGATATGCACACCTTAATTTCAAGATGTACCATCTGTGAAAATTTGAAGAAAATCCGACCATAAATGACGGCTGTAGAGCGTGAACACCATTTTTCACTATTTTTAGCTCTGACGTCATATGACGTCATAGGGTGCTGAAGATGCTTTTGTTTAAAAGCGCATACTTTAATGTCATAACTCTGAAATATTCATTATTCTGAACAACTGGCATCATGTCGAAATCATTGCCCTAAAATAAAAATTAAAAAGTATGCTTATGACGTCACATAACGTCATATGACGTCACGAATCAAAATATTTGTAGAAATTCTGCAGAACTGCAAACTGTGTAAGTTTCAACTTTCTATCTCATCCTGAAGCTCTTTAATCCTAAAATGAAATTTTCGGTCCTATGTTCGAATCTTATTTCAGCCACAGAACGTCGGTCTTTCGGAATTTCAGTTAGCTAACAGGATATGCACACCTTTGATTCAAGATGTACCATCTGTAAAAATTTGAAGAAAATCCGACCATAAATGACGGCTGTAGAGCGCGAACACCATTTTTCACTATTTTTAGCTGTGACGTCATGTGACGTCATAGGGTGCTGAAGATGCTTTTGTTCAAAAGCGCATACTTTACTTTCATAACTCTGAAATTTTCATTATTCTGAACAACTGGCATCATGTCAAAATCATTGCCCTAAAATGAAAATTAAGAAGTATGCTTTTGACGTCACATGACGTCATATGACGTTCTGACTGAAAATATTTGTAGAAATTCTGCAGAACTGCAAACTGTGTAAGTTTCAACTTTCTATGTCATCCTGAAGCTCTTTAATCCTAAAATGAAATTTTCGGTCCTATGTTCGAATCTTATTTTAACCACAGAACTTCGGTCTTTCGGAATTACGGTTAGCTGACAGGATATGCACACCTTTGATTCAAGATGTACCATCTGTGAAAATTTGAAGAAAATCCGACCATAAATGACGGCTGTAGAGCGCGAACACCATTTTTCACTATTTTTAGCTGTGACGTCATGTGACGTCATAGGGTGCTGAAGATGCTTTTGTTCAAAAGCGAATACTTTGCATTTATAACTCTGAAATTTTCATTATTCTGAACAACTGGCATCATGTCGAAATCATTGTCCTAAAATGAAAATTAAGAAGTATGCTTATGACGTCACATGACGTCATATGACGTCATGACTCAAAATTTTTGTAGATATTCTGCAGAACTGCAAACTGTGTAAGTTTCAACTTTCTATCTCATCCTGAAGCTCTTTTATCCTAAAATGAAATTTTCGGTCCTATGTTCGAATCTTATTTCAGCCACAGAACTTCGGTCTTTCGGAATTTCGGTTAGCTGACAGGATATGCACACCTTTCATTCAAGATGTACCATCTGTGAAAATTTGAAGAAAATCCGACCATAAATGACGGCTGTAGAGCGCGAACACCATTTTTCACTATTTTTAGCTGTGACGTCATGTGACGTCATAGGGTGCTGAAAATCATTGAAATCAAAATTTCCTCACGTGACTAATAAGCCATAAAAATTTCATCGTCCTAGGACTATTGCAACATATAAAAATAAGCGTTTAGTTAGGAAGAAGAAAAGAATAATAATAATAATAACTAGACTCCTTTTGTTCTGAACAAAAGAAAGGACTTTCTGCTAACTATGTCAAACCTGATCATACTTATTTACTTTTCTGACATACACCATCTTCAAATATTGAAGAAAATCCTTATCATAAGTATGCTTATGACGTCACATGACGTCAAATGACGTCACGACTCAAAATATTTTAAGAAATTCTGCAGAACTGCAAACTGTGTAAGTTTCAACTTTCGATCTCATCCTGAAGCTCTTTAATCCTAAAATGAAATTTTCGGTCCTATGTTCGAATCTTATTTAAGCCACAGAACTTCGGTCTTTCAGAATTTCGGTTAGCTGACAGGATAGGTACACCTTTGTTTCAAGATGTACCATCTGTGAAAAGTTGAAGAAAATCCGAACATAACTGACCGTTTTAGAGCGTGAACACCATTTTTCACTATTTTTAGCTCTGACGTCACATGACGTCATAGGGTGCTGAAGATGCTTTTGTTCAAAAGCGCATACTTTACTTTCATAACTCTGAATTTTTCATTATTCTGAACAACTGGCATCATGTCGAAATCATTGCCCTAAAATGAAAATTAAGAAGTATGCTTATGACGTCAAATGACGTCATATGACGTCACGACTCAAAATTTATTTAGAAATTCTGCAGAACTGCAAACTGTGTAAGTTTCAACTTTTTATCTCATCCTGAAGCTCTTTAATCGTAAAATGAAATTTTCGGTCCTATGTTCGAATCTTATTTCAGCCACAGAACTTCGGTCTTTCGGAATTTCGGTTAGTTGACAGGATATGCACACCTTAGTTTCAAGATGTACCATCTGTGAAAATTTGAAGAAAATCCGACCATAAATGGCCGTTTTAGAGCGTGAACACCATTTTTCACTATTTTTAGCTCTGACGTCACATGACGTCATAGGGTGCTGAAGATGCTTTTGTTCAAAAGCGCATACTTTACTGTCATAACTCTGAAATTTTCATTATTCTGAACAACTGGCATCATGTCGAAATCATTGCCCTAAAATGAAAATTAATAAGTATGCTTATGACGTAACATGACGTCATATGACGTCACAACTAAAAATTTATTTAGAAATTCTGCAGAACTGCAAACTGTTTAAGTTTCAACTTTCTATCTCATCCTGATGCTATTTAATCTTTAAATGAAATTTTCGGTCCTATGTTCGAATCTTATTTCAGCCACAGAACTTCGGTCTTTCGGAATTTCGGTTAGTTGACAGGATATGCACACCTTAGTTTCATGATGTACCATCTGTGAAAATTTGACGAAAATCCGACCATAAATGACGGCTGTAGAGCGCGAACACCATTTTTCACTATTTTTAGCTCTGACGTTATGTGACGTCATAGGGTGCTGAAGATGCTTTTGTTCAAAAGCGCATACTTTACTGTCATAACTCTGAAATTTTCATTATTCTGAACAACTGGCATCATGTCGAAATCATTGCCCTAATATGAAAATTAAGAAGTATGCCTATGACGTCACTTGACGTCATATGACGTCACGACTCAAAATATATGTAGAAATTCTGCAGCACTGCAATCTGTGTAAGTTTCAACTTTCTATCTCATCCTGAAGCTCTTTAATCGTAAAATGAAATTTTCGGTCCTATGTTCGAATCTTATTTCAGCCACAGAACTTCAGTCTTTCGGAATTTCGGTTAGCTGACAGGATATGCACACCTTAGTTTCAAGATGTACCATCTGTGAAAATTTGAAGAAAATCTGACCATAAATGACGGCTGTAGAGCGCGAACACCATTTTTCACTATTTTTAGCTGTGACGTCACATGACGTCATATGAAGATGAAAATTAGTGCATTCAAAAGGGCCAAAGTCACTCTGATCACTGTTAAAATTTCATGCTGCTGGCTTATTGGCAACCTGTTTTAATTTGAACCTCAAAAGGTGAAATAATAATAATAATAATAATAATAAGAAGAAAAAACATAACAAACCCAATAGGACTTTCTGCTTTAGGCAGAAAGCCCTAATAATAAACATAACAAACCCAATAGGACTTTCTGCTTTAGGCAGAAAGTCCTAATAAACATCACAAACGTGAAATAATAATAATAATAAGAATAAAGTCCTAATAAACATAACAAACCCAATAGGACTTTCTGCTTTAAGGGCAGAAAGTCCTAATAAAAAACATAACAAACCCAATAGGACTTTCTGCCGAAAGGGCAGAAAGTCCTAATAAACATAACAAACCCTATACGTTTTCCGCAGGTTGCGGAAAGCCGTAAAAAGAATAAACATAACAAACCCTATACGTTTTCCGCAGGTTTGCGGAAAGCCGCACTTATACTTTTCTTATAGGCACTTTGAGTTGCATAGTAGGGAGCTGAAAAAAGACAAAATTAGAATCATAGATGGTGAAAGTATTGATGATAATTTGTTGATGATTCAAACACCCATCTATATATATATATTATTTTTAAAGGTAAAAAGATAGCAGCCCCTAAACATAAAATGGTAAATAAATTTATAAAAAACATCACTCTTTCTTCAAAAAAAAAAGTAATCAATTAAAATGATAATGGTTTATGACATAGTATTTAACTGAGGGAGGAGGGGAGAAAGGTGCAAGGATGTATAACTGGTAATGAAGAATAAGGTGAGAACGAAATGATAAACACTAAAAACAATGTGTATTAAGAAATTTAGTAAGACGTTTTGGCCAGTAACAGTATACAAATTAAGCAGTGACGTCATGGAAGTATTGATTTTTTTGGCATAGGCTGGGAGGATATTTTGTTTTAACTTCTATTAGCTTTAGTGAATGGGGGTACTGGATTTATGATTTTTTACTTTAGAAAATTAGTTAATGATTCAGCAAGTCAGCAAGTTACTTTCCCCCAGAAATGACATTTTACACGGTTTTTGACATATGACAGTTTGCACGAATTAATGTAAATAAAGTAAATCGGAAATGACGAAGATCACGAGCACAATTCGGAGAAATCGGTTTCTACCGGTAAAACATATCCACCGGTATTAGGTGTCGGCACGATAGTATACGTATTTCCTGTATTTTTGTTTGGTGTTAATGTTCTTTGTAAATTTGGGATAGTTTGGGGGTATGTATAGATTTATCTTTAATGATTCTCAGGGCGTTTGCTTTAACATTATTCTTCAATTGAATTTTCTAACTAGACAATGTGCTGAATATGAATAGAGAAAAAAATGATAGGTGACGTACGGTTCTGGTACATCCGTATGGTCAGATATCTATTGTAACTGTTTTTAACAAATAGCTAAAATATACATCGTCTCTCGTTAAAAATGATAGAAATTCTTCAAATAGAAAACATGACTTCTACGATAGTTTATTGGTTAATATATCAGCAGATACTTATACTTCATTTTTACAGAAATGGAAAATAAAACTGTCAGTGTTCAAAAGGGGATCAAAAAAGCTTATTATTATTATTGCTTATCGAAAATCCTTCTTTTTTCTTTTTATTTTTTACGTAAAAATATTTAATTTATCAAATCAATGAAAAATATATATATACTAGTAGTATAGATGACGGTTTGGAAGCAAACAAACTTGACCTCCTTTCTAGGTTGGCGGCCATCTTTGTTACTATTTATTGTAACTCATTTGCATATAATCATTTTTGGGGATAGGGCGCATACGAAGCGGCCATGTTGTTGACGGTCATTTTATTTCAGCTTTATGTGTGTCGGCCATTTTTATTATGCATACAGAGGTGACTTGTATACTTGATCTGAGATCTACTCGCAGAAATTGAGGGTCACTTCCTTCGATCTTAGACGGTGTCATAAAATAAAAATCAGATATTTTCTACTACTATCTACTATATAACATTAATAATATATGACTACTATAAAATGATAATAATCATATTAATAATAAAAATATAAATAAATAAATATACATCCACTATATGATGATTAGATAATGATAATAATAATGATAAAATGTAAAGTAACATCTGCCTCCACGATGTGTTCTGTTCAACGTCCCACCTTCAAATGACTTTAGTACCACTATTGCATCATTTTAAGCCTGTTTTCCAAACACCACCTGTGATGACAATAGAGGCTCTTTTTTCAGTTTTTGATCAATAGAGGTATTGATTTAAGGAGCGTATGTGTGCATAATGGTCGTTGTGTTAGGTTTTTATTGGTGTGTACTTGATTGGCACTATTTTGCGACGACGTGTCTGGTTTTCCTTTTTAGTGGCGAGTACAAAGAGCAGGTGTGTGAACAATGGCCTTTTGAAAAGTTAAATCTTACTAATTTCAAGGCTGAATGTCACACACACACACACACACACACACACACACACACTATTCACTTATTACTGCTTGTCACACTGAGTGGTTTTGCTTTTGGGTTGGCTATTTTAATAGACCCTTTGAGGAACATTTTGTCAAAGAAAATAAACTCATTTTAATCTGTTACTCATTTTATTTTGCACTTTTCACAGATTCAATTCGTCAAGTGTTATTTCATTATATGCACACAGTTTCTGTTCAACAATTATTTTGTCCGTAGTCTCATACATAGAAGGTTGCGTATGCCGGAATTCCTGGTGCTCGAAATCTTTGTTATATTTCGCAGAAGAACTTGTATTCTGACGTTTCAAAGAAGTTGTCCATTTTCCTTTGGCGGAGAGCCTTGTTTACTGACTTCTGATTTGACCAGTTCAACAGTTTGTGTCACAGGGTTAACAAATTGAATTGTCGATTCTTTAGACGTGCCACCAGTTTGTATTTTTTTCTACCACGTAGTGTCCTTTGAGGCGAAAACGTTCTGTTACGTTCATTGTTAGTTTTTATTTATGTCTATTAGTCTTCTCCCCGTTTTTAACTTATTCATCGTCGTCACTAGATTCCGAATCTATCTCTCCGTGACCAATGACCTCATCGAACCAATGATTGTACTTTTTCAAAACTCGTTTGATCACTTTCAAAGTTTATTATATTTTATGTATGCTATACAAGTTTCTTGTGTGACTTGATTTAAAAATACAACATTATATTCTTCAGTCATCCGTTGTTCAAATAGGCGACACAATTGCCTTTTCCTTTTGTAAAAGAAATTGGTCCAATCTGTCAAGTGCACACCTGTAAAATGTAGAACAAAAATGTATTTGAAAATTCATTACAAAAGAAGTTAACATCATTATATATAATAACTACATTTCAAATCCTAAATTTTAAGCTAAAACAATTACACAGTGTTTTGTTTTACATGTTATATCTACATTGATTGCTGCAATTGGAGGTCGACATGCTCGTTTTGTTTCAACAACTTGTAATGAATGAATATGAATTTTAAAAACTGAATCTGAGAAAAGCATAAACTCACAATAAAAGTCTGTAAGAAGTGTAATATTAAAAGCTATTTTACTTACATTATATATAATTAATCATGTTTACATTACTTTTGAATACATCTTTTTATCACATAAAAATACCTCCTTGTTTTTGTTGTCAGCTTAATTTTAGAAAAAATAGAATACTTAGCATTAGCAACTCGATTTTTTTTAAGTAATGACATTGCCGGATTCATTTCTCGGCCATAAGAAAATCAACATTTAAAATAATAAATAAATAGTACTTATATTGTTATGTGTGTGTGTGGGGGGGGGACTATATGTATATAAAGTAAAAAAAAAGAAGAATATATATATATATATATATATATATATATATATATATCAAGTTAACAGGTTACTTGATTTTTGTTTGTTTCTTTTTTTATCTTACTGGGCCTAGCATTAAACTCAAACTCACTTTATTTGGCATATTGGCAAATTACAATGCCATTCATCCAAACTCATATATAATACAATGTTTGCGCATGACACCACGCAGACAATACATATATAACGAATCAGTTGATAAGATTCAACAAGAATAATACGACAGTGCCGAATAGAAAGGCAATGTATTGCAAAACAGTATATTCATAAAATATACTGTTAATCTGAAATAAATTTATTTTAAGAGAGATACTCTCAAATCCATTGCTTTTTTTAACATATTTTGCAAGATTTAAACACTTTTTCTAGACTTACTTGACATAATACTGATAAAAAATTGGACGGTTGAAAAAGATCTGTTTCTAGCTAAAAATGAATTTCTTACTTCCTTATATTTAGAATAGACTAATAAAAAATGATATTCTGACTCTATCTGTCTTTGATTACATAATAAACAAATTCTATCTTCCCTATTCATATTGGTAAATCTACCAGACTCAATAGATAAATTATGGGAACTTAATCGAAAACGTGTGATATTCTCAACAAACCATTCTTAATGTTATATAGATATAGTTCAAATTCAAAATCTCTTTTAATTCTAACGTAATATTCTAATTTTCTACAAGTAGATTCTTGCGTTCTCCACGATTGTATAAATTGGTCTCTAACACGCTCAAAAAGTTTTGGATACATTAAGATTTTTCACTTAACCAAAGATTTGAAAAACCAAGGTTATCCAATGTACTTTTGATTTTACTCATCCAGCAACTATCATTTAATGGAAATAATTATTCATTTTTTTTTCAATGTTGTTATTTGAAGTAGAAATGTTTGACCAGTACCTTAATGATCTTAGTAAAGCTATTGTACATAATGGTAGCCTACCCTGTTCCCAATACACAGCGTTATTAACAGTTTGTTAGCGTACCCATGATATTCGTTTCAAAAATTTAAGATGTAGTCTGTCAACATCAGCATAAACCCCAATACCTCAGAACCAATAATAAATGGGTGTAATTAGTTTGTCAAATAATGATAATTTCATCTTAAATCACATGATATTTTTTTGAATAACAGAAATAAATTATTTAAAGCTCTTGATGCTTGATCCGACAATGCCCTTACTACAAGTCTAAGATTTCCGGACTTTACAAATTAGATGCCAAGATAACAAAAATTATCAACTACTTCAATTTTTTCAAGATTTATATACCATTCAAAATTATGGTTAGATTTCTTATTTTCAAAAATACGTATTTTTGTATTATCCACATTTTTGAGAGTATAAATATATGTTATCTATTTGTAGTTGCAGACTTACTTTATCCGTAGTAAATAACACTATGTCATCAGCAAACAACATTAAATATGACGTTAGAAGCTGGAGATCTGTATCTGTGAGATTATCCAAATTTGAACATTCATTTATGTCATTCACGAAAAGGAGAAACAATATCTAGGAGAGGGACTCTCCTTGCTTCAAACCGATCATGATATTAAAGCAATCAGAAAGTTTACTTTGAGACAATCTAACACATGCAGACACCTTAGAATATAACGATTTTAACATGTTCAGGAACTTACAGCTAATACCACACTGTTCTAATTTTATCCAAAAGTTATCAATAGATATTGAATCGAAGCATGATTTATTGTCTATGAAAACACAATAAAGATTCTTACTTTTAGATAATATATTTTGAATTATTGTGTGTAAAATAAAAACGCAATCAATTGTTATCTCTAAAACCAAACTGATTTTCTATGAAAACATTTTCATCTTCACACCATTTATTTAATCTATTTCTAATACATAAAGAGAAAATTTTAGACATTGAATTCATTAATGTAATACCCCTATAATTAGCAGGATTTGATTTATCACATTTTTTAAAACATGGTATTATAATACCTTTGGTCCACATGCTCGAAAATTTTATTGAATATTTTACCAAGAAAGGAGTTATGAATATTTTAGAATCAATAAAATAAGTCAGGAACAATATCATCACAACCACTACTTTTATTTCTATTTAATGATGAAATTGTTTCAATGATTTGATTTCTTTCTCAGAAAATGGTTTTCAATATCAATATAAATCCCTTTGAATAAAGGAATCTTCACTACTTCTGAATAGATTTGAGAAATGTTGCACAAATTCTTTATACATATTAAAACCCGCCTTGTCTAATTTAAACCATATCAGTCCTCTATTATCTTTTTAACTATCTGGATTTTATTTTGCAAATATTCCTTAAAGTATACAATGATTCCACCACTAAACCGCTTTGAATTCTTATTAGTCTTTGGTCTATTACATGCAAAATTATTAAACCCTTTTAAAAGGACATTTGATAACTTTGAACACCATGTTTCACAGAATAGCAAAATGTCATAATCCGATATCTTGGTCACAAAATCACTATCGGATAATTTATTGCTCAGTCCGTGCACATTCCACAATAGAAATTTCAAAGGTCGACTGCCACTGTCCTACAGCACACCTTCAACACCACGTGACTTCGGACGGAATTTAACTCTGGAATAGGCCTTTGTGAACATATCCGCTTCTAAATCAACACACGCCAGACAATGGGGCAACTTTAAATGGATTAACTGTTTAGCACATGAATATGCCATTGTTAACACATACGCTCTAAATCAATACGGCTATTCATTGCTAGCTAAAATTAGACTCTCTATTGTCATCACAGGTGGTGTTTAGGAAACAAGTTTAAACTGATGCAATAGTGGTACTAAAGTCATTTGAAGGAAGGACGTTAAACAGAACACATTGTGGAAGGTAGACGTTACTTTACACTTTATGATGATGATTATTATTATAATCATAAAGTTGATGTATATTGATTAGTTAATTATTTTATTATTATCATGATGATGATGATGATGAATTTTTATATATAGCAGTAGTAGTAGAAGAATATCTGATTTTTAATTTATGACACTGTCTGAGATCGAATGGAAGTGGCCCTTAATTTATGTGAGTAGATACCAGATCAAGTATACAAGTCACTTCTGTATGCATAATAAAAATGGCCGCCACACACATAAAGCTGAAATAAAATGACCATCAACAACATGACCGCTACGCATGTGCCCTACCCCCAAATTTCTTATATGCATATGTGGTACTATAAATAATAACAAAGATGGCCGCTAACCTAGAAAGGAGGACAAGTTTGTTTGCCTCCAAACCGTCACCTATACTTCTCGTACTGAACGATGATAATCTATTCACAATTTATTTTCGACGTTCGAAAAGACTGTTTTAACATTATGACCAAATTACTGGTGTTGTAGGTGCACATTACTGGCAAAACAACTATGTAAAAGTAGAAGTAAGCGAAATCTATGATACACTATATCTTTCGATCGAAAACTAACGTATTTTATTATTTCCCTATTGCGATTGTAAACTGTAATAAAGTTACAGTTCAAAACAAAATCTACGATATGTATGTTATACGATTATTATAAAGAGTTCATAGCGAAATTTATTATGATATATATATATATATATATATATATATATATATATATAATATATATATATATATACTGTGTTGAAAAATTAAGAATTTCGTACGTATTTATCGCAGTTTCGTTTATTTCCCTTACACTGGGAGTTGAAACTGGTATACATTATCGTTTAGTAAGATAAAACCGAGAATGTTTTTGTAACGTCGTTCTGTCTGTAATATTGTTCAAAGAAAGCGTTATATTAAATCGATCATAGCAGATTCAAACCTTTTACGATGTCTTAAACAATAAAACGACACTCAGCAAGAGTTTAATCTGATGTCGTGCATTTAAGACAGGAACATTTTTCAGTTACAGGATACCTAAACCCTTCATAACTGTTGAACCACTTGAAGGATTTTTGAAATGATTATTTTAAGATGTGCACGATGTACAGAGCTTATGTAACATCCAGCTTAATTCATTTTCAATAAAATTAAGAGGTCAAAGGTCTTATTACTATAGTTCGTGTTCATCCCAAATCTTTTGAAACCCTTGAAGGGTTTTGCAAACACTCCACCATATTGAGACAATGTGCAGAGCGCATAAAGAAAACAGATTGGGTCAAGGTCACGGTTAGAGGTCAAATCTCATGACTTATTGAATCCGGTCTACAATTCTTGTAATTCTTGGAGAATTTTTAAATATTTTGAAAGGAACGATGTTCTTGCTGGGATTGTGTGTTTGTCTGCCATTGTCTATCGCGATGCAACAGAACTAGAAAACCTACCATCGTATGAAAATACACTGTTCCAAGTTTGAAGCACTCTACAGCTTGACTTGTACTTTTTGTGTGTTTTGCTGAACATATTTGAGAAAAAGAAGCTTGGTAAAGAATTGTGGTGGCATGAAAAACCACCCCCATAAACACCCTCCTCAACAATGATATTTAATAATTCACATAATCAATTTAATATCCTGTTTCAGTCGTTACTATCAGTGACAGTATGTCAACGTGTTTATGTTTAATTGCAGTTATTATTGTGTTTTTTTTTTCTCTAGCATTCCACAATGATAACTTAGTGTAATTACCACACAACACGCCGCCTATTTTGTCATACAAATAGGCGATTACTTTAAATGCACTCACAATCAGTGACACGAGAATGTGCTAATTTGTGAGTATATGATTAAATAATGTTAATTTTCAAACTAGGTCGCGCCTGCATCCGGGAGCTCAACAATGTCCTCACGGTGTATATGCATCAATGCGTCAGGTCATCCCGATTTGCTTGTCCGGGCTTTAACTTAGACATGGATTTTCAAAACTGGGAAGTTATGTTAACCTAAATGGGAAGGAATGTCGCGCGCAAGAATAAGATCCCTATCTCCAAGGTCAATGTCACAAATGGAGGTCAAAGGTCATTTGCTTGTCTGGGCTCCATCTTAGACATGGATCGCAGGATTTTCAAATTAGTTGACGTTATGTTTGTCCCAGTGAGACAAGACGCAGTGCCGTGCACAAGAGTTTGGTCCAAGGTCAATGCTACACTTAGAGGTCATGGTGCTGGGTTTGCTTTTCTTAGCTGTATCTAAATCATGGATTGCATATTTTTCAAATAACTTGGCAGTTATGTTTACCTAAATAAGACAGTTGTTGGGTTGGGTCCATAGTTCCAAGGTCATTGTCACACTTGTGTTTGTCATGACTGTAAATCATCCCTGGGTCAAAGGATTCTCGTGTGATTTTGCAGTAACATTTGCCTAAATAAGACGTGGTGTCGCCCTAAAGAGTTGAGTCCCTATCTCTATGGTCTATGTCACACTAAGAAGGGAAAGGTGCACTATAGGCCGCGCGCTCGCCCTTCGGCGTCTAGTTTGATCACTTTATTTTGTATAATGGAAATAAATTCTCATTCTATCATGGCAAGAAATAAAAAAAGAGGAATGCATTGGATAAATATATTATGGACGACTGCATGAACCAGGCAGTCGCAATTTACAATTAAGATACAAACGAAGCGGCTTTCCGTTTGCTTATTTCAAAAGTATTGAATATATAAGTTAATACAAAGAAATGGAATAATGATGCATAATGATGTAAGATTTAATACGTAAATCATCATTATTATAAATATAAACATATGTTTAAAAATAAGCTTTAAATCTTTATTTTATTTTCATCTTCTTAAAAAGATATCGATAAAGCATATATATGGATCTTATGTGATTACGCAACCGTTTACTTTCATGCAGAAAAAAAACAGGAAAATTTTAAGATAATACTATCCTCAAGATTTTTTCTTACGTAATTCAATCGATTTTAATTTTTTTATTCTTTATTTAATATCTTTTTCTTCGTAAGCATATTCATTGCAATTTGATCCACAAATGAAATTGTAAAAAAGAAAAAAAAAATACTTTGAAGTCCATGACTTGTATTTGTCCATGTATTTGTCATTTTCTTAAGGTTTGCAGAAAGCCGTGAAAGCAAATGCAACAAGTTATCCGTATAGGTTTTCTGGCTCTAGTATTAGTTTACTTATTCATCGTAAATGCGACTCTTTTAGTAAAAAATGTACCACAATTCACTATTCAACGCAGGCACTCTTTCCTGCAAAAGAACAATCAGATCTTGCTCAACCAACCCAATGACCGCTTTCATTTCTTTCTTCAAATTAATGTATTTTCATGAATTAGCCCTGTAAAGAAAAACATGAATAGGTCATGTTTGATAACGTAATCACTTGAACTTTTCTGCGCATGTCAAGGCACGGCAATATTACTTATTTAAAGTTAATATGTCCAATCTTATGATTTTTTAATGTATTTTGCTTACAAATCAATGTTGTCATAAACAAGTGACACAACATAAGTTCCTTAAGGTATGCTTTAGATTGCCACAATACTCATGACGCTGAAGCGCGAATACAAATTGAAATGAATGATTTTAATATTTCAACCACGGCAAAATTAAGTGACTAAAGAAAAGTATCAGTTTTGGAAGGACATGATTAGCTAACGTTCTATTAATGCAGCAAAAAATATCTTCGAGAATATGAACAGGTTTGTTTTCACATTTTCAAGTAAGCGTTCCATCAAACATGAATAACTGCCATGTTTGATGACGTAATAACTTAAAATTTTCAAACCCTTATGAACGTACTAATTTTCTTCATGCTTGAAAATTTTAAGTTCATTGATCTAATTGGCGATTTTATATGCTTTTTTAAAATAATTATTGCTTTAGTATTCATGACGTCATAACCACGTGACAAAGCAAACATTTCTTGCAGTATGCATCACTTCAATTTTAACTCTATCAATTCTGAAGATTTCAATTAAAATTGATTCAAAATTCAGGATATCAGAGCAAGAGAAATGTTAAAAAAATGCTTGTTGTCTTTTTAATGACGTCATAACCACGTGACTTAAAAGAAAATAATTCAGAAAAAAGAATGTACACCTCTATGCCGATATGCTGTCCAATTTTTATGCTTCTAACGCATCAGTGGGCTTTGTAACATTAAAATGTAATTTAAGGACCTAAGTTCGAAACTCGGTTTTGCCATGATATCTTTATTTTCAGATTTGGAAATTTGAAAGCCAAGGTGTAAATCTACATCCTAAAATACATCTTTTGTGAAAATATCAAGATAATCGGACCAAAATTGAAGGCTCTAGAGCGCAAACAAACTTTTAAAGCTGACGTCAAATCTGACGTCATTTGACGTCATTGAAAATTAAAAATAAATGAATTTATAAATTTTAACTTTATAATATTTTCAAAAAGATTGAGTCAAAAGTCATGATACCAGAGGGAAAGAAATTTAAAAAAGTTGCTTTTTGTCGTTTTTATGACGTCATAACCACGTGACTTAAGAAAAAAATCCTTTTAGAAACAGAAAGAAGACCTCAAGGCCGATATGCTGTCCAATTTTCATTCTTCTAGCCCATTATGTGGCCTTGTAACATTAAAATATATATTTAAGTACCTAAGTTCGAATCTCGGTTTTGCCATAAAATCTTTATATTTTCGAATTTGGAAATTTGAATGCCTAGGTGCACATCTACATCCTAAAATACATATTCTGAGAAAATATCAAGATAATCGGACCAGAATTGAAGGCTCTAGAGCGCGAACAATCTTTTGAAGCTGACGTCAAATTTGACGTCATTTGACGTCATTGAAAATTACAAATAAATTAATTTATAAATTTTAACTTTTTAATCGCTGCAATACACTTTTTTCAAAAAGATTGAGTCAAAATTAATGATACCAGAGCAAAAGAAATTTTTCAAAAATATGCTTTTTGTCTATTGTATGACGTCATAACCACGTGACTTGAGATAAAGTCCTTCAGGAAATAGAAAGCAGACCTCTTGGCCTATATGCTGTCCAATTTTCATGCTTCTAACCCATTAGCTGCTCTTGTTACATTAAAATATAATTTTAGGACCTAAGTTCGAATCTCGGTTTTGCCATAAAATCTCAATCTTTTCAAATTTGGAAATTTGAAAGAAAGGGTGCACGTCTACATTCTTTAATACATATACTGTGAAAATATCAAGAAAATCGGACCAGAATTGAAGGCTCTAGGGTGCGAACAAACTTTTGAAGCTGACGTCAAATCTGACGTCATTTGACGTCTATGAAAATTGAAAACACTTGATTTAAAAAAAATTTACTTTTTTGTCGAAGCATTTTAATTTTCATGTTGCTTGGCCATTGGCAACATATATAAATTAACTCTTGAATAAGGTTGGAAGAAGAATAATAATAACTAGATGTCATTCGTGAAAACGAATGATAGGACTTTCTGCAAGCTGTGTTAATGCAAAAGGCAGACGATAGAAGTTTCATGTAATGACTCACCTCTGGTAGTATTTCATGTTCATGCTGAACAATTGACATTATATTCCGCGAAAAATAAGCGTTTAGTTACGAAGAAAAAAAAAAGTAGCAGTAGTAGTAGTATGCTTATGACGTCATATGACGTCATGACTCAATATATATTAAGAAATTATGCAGAACTGCAAACTGTGTAAGTTTCAACTTTCTAACTCATCCCGAAGTTCTTTAATCCAAAAATGAAATTGTTGATCCTATGTTCGAATCTTACTTCAGCCACAATACTTCGGTTTCTCGGAATTAAGGTTAGCTGACAAAAATATTCACACCTTAGTTTCAAGATGTACCATCTGTAAAAATTTGGAGAAAATCTGATTATAAATGGCGGCTGTAGAGCGCGAACACCATTTTCCACTATTTTTAGCTCTGACGTCACGTGACGTCATAGGTGTTGAAAATGCTGTTGCTCAAAAGCGCATTCTTTACTGCAATAACTCTGAAATTTTCATTATTCTGAACAATTGGCATCATGTCGAAATCATTGCCCCAAATTAAAATTAAGTGGTATGCTTATGACGTCCTCTGACGTCACGATTCAAAATATATGTAGAAATGCTGCAGAACTGCAAACTGTGTAAGTTTCAACTTTCTATCTCATCCTGAAGCTCTTCAATCCTAAAATGAAATTTTTGGTCCTATGTTCGAATCTTACTTCAGCCACAGAACTTCGGTTTTACGGAATTTCGGTAAGCTGGCAAGATATGTACACCTTAGTTTCAAGGTATACCATCTGTGAAAATTTGAAGAAAATCCGACCATAAATGGCGGCTGTAGAGCGCGAAAACCATTTTTCAATATTTTTAGCTCTGACGTCACATGGCGTCATAGGGTGCTGAAGATGCTTTTGTTCAAAAGCGCATACTTTACTGTCATAACTCTAACATTTTCATTATTCTGAACAACTGGCATAATGTCGAAATCATTGCCCTAAAATAAAAATTAAGAAGTATGCTTATGACGTCACATGACGACATTTGACGTCACGACTCAAAATATATGTAGAAATTCTGCAGAACTGCAAACTGTGTAAGTTTCAACTTTCTATCTCATCCTGAAGCTCTTTAATCCTAAAATGAAATTTTCGGTCCTATGTTCGAATCTTATTTAAGCCACAGAACTTCGGTCTTTCGGAATTTCGTTTAGCTGACAGGATATGCACACTTTAGTTTCAAGATGTACCATCTGTGAAAAATTGAAGAAAATCCGACCATAAATGACGGCTGTAGAGCGCGAACACCATTTTTCACTATTTTTAGCTGTGACGTCATGTGACGTCATAGGGTGCTGAAAATCATTGAAATCAAAATTTCCTCACGTGACTAATAACCCATAAAATTTTCATCGTCCTAGGACAATTGCAACATATTAAAATAAGCGTTTAGTTAGGAAGAAGAAAAGAATAATAATAATAAACAAATGACGTCACGTGACGTCATATGACGTTTATTTTCACATAATTGTTAAGACTCTCAGAGACCTACTAACTGACAAAATTTCAACTTTCTATCTCAAATAGGACAGTTTTTATAAGCATTTAAAAATTGACATCATTGGTTCGAATCTTGGATCCGCCATATATGCTTGGACTTTTCGAATTTTGAAAAAACGGACACCGGTATACACAATAAGAACATAATATACACATTCTGTGAAAATTTGATGAAAATCGGCCCATTAATAATGGCTCTGGACCGTGTACAAACTTTTGTAGTCAATTTCAAATGTGAGACATATGACGACATAGGCTTCTGAAAATCATTGAAATCAAAATTTCAGCGTCTGATTCATTTGTCCTTAAATTTTCATTGTCCTTCGATAATTTCAACATATAGAAATACTCATGTTAATATTAGAAATACATCTTCATTTATAGACGTCACGTGATGTCATATGACGTTTATTTTCACAAAATGTTTAAGACTCCCAGAGACCTATATACTGACCAAATATCACTTTTCTATCTCAAATAGGACCGATTTTATAAGCATTTAAAAATTTACGACCTTGGTTCGAATCTTGAATTCGCTATAGAACCATGGACTTTTCAAATTTTGAAAAACGGACACCCATATACACAATTAAAACGTAATATACACATTCTGTGAAAATTTGATAAAAATCGGCCCATTAATAATGGCTCTGGACCGTGTACAAACTTTCTTAGTCAATTTCAATTGTGACGTCATATGACGTCATAGACTTCTGAAAATCATTGAAATCGAAATTTCGGCATCTGAAGCATGCGGCATTAAATTTTCATTGCCCTTTGAAAATTTCAATATATAGAAATAATCTTGTTAGAATTAGAAATTCATTATCATATAATGACGTCACGAGACGTCATAAAACATTTATTTTCACAAAATGTTTTAGACTCCCAGAGACCTATATACTGACCCAATATCATCTTTCTATCTCAAATAGGACTGATTTTATAGGAATTTGAAAATTTACGACCTTGGTTCGAATCTTGGAATCGCTATAGAACCTTGGACTTTTCGAATTTTGAAAACGGACACCGGGATGCACAACTAGAACTTAATATACACATTCTGTGAAAATTTGATGAAAATCGGTTCATTAATAATGGCTCTGGACCGCGTACAAACTTTTGTAGCTTATTTCAAGTGTGACGTCATATGACGTCATAGAGATATGAAAATCATAGAAATCATTCTAAATATAGATCATGATGTCATTCTAAATAAAGATCATGATGTCAATCTAAATATAGATCATGATGCCATTTCTAAATATAGATCATGATGTCATTCTAAATATAGAAAACCAATATGGCCGCCGCACATGCGCAAATAATCTGATGACGTCACTCCTGCGCATGCGCAGTCTTTGGAGCCAAACCGACGACCATACTACTATGGATGTAACACATACATTTCGCGCATTTTTTGACCGTCGGCTCATTTCTTTTTCAGATTTCAATCAATTTATGTGATGGCTGTTTTTTTTATTTATTTATCTTGTTTGAATTAGTTGAGAAATCAGAAAATATCAACTGACTGACATTAAGGAAAGAACGAAATATGTAAAAAACACTCGTTTAAAAAAGTCGGTGTCAGCGGAAGATATCAAGGCTAGGAAATACCAAATCAAACGAGATAACGCATGATCTGTAGGTTGCTTAAAAACGTTATATCAATTATTCAATTCTTGTACTTACCAAATTCGTAAACATAGGTACTGGTATAGCTCCCTTGGTTGGCGCTCAGCTTAATAAGGGTAGTTCTAGGACTGATGGCCCGGTGTCCGGATAATGTGACTGGATGTGGTATCATGCCAACTGTCTACGACGTGATACTGTACAGTGTGACAACACTACATTTGTCTCAAGTAGACATTGTCTCCAAAAGACTTAAATACTGACGGTGGGACGTTAAACCTAATAAACTATTCTTGTATTTTAGTATTTAATTTAGCATCTTTTTCTTTCCTTAGGAGTCCCTTTGCAAAAAATATTTCCGAAACTCTTCATTCTTATGTAAATTTTTATGTATAAACATGATTATTTAAGCAACTTTAATAAATGTTTACAAAAGACGTCAACATGCGCCAGTGTGCACACCTCGTGTGTAGGGATCGGTGTAGTAAACACTGCTATATATGATATCAGTTTGTTGGGTTTAACGTCCCACCGACAGTAATTCATCCAGTCACGATGTCTACTTCATGCGGGTATAGGACTACCACACTGCAGTATCACGCCGTAGACGTGTGGCATGATACCACACCCAGTCACATCATCCTGATACCGCGCTAACCAGTCCTGCAAATACCCTTATATTCTGAGCGCCAAGCAAAGGAGATATAACAGTACCATTTTTTACGACTTTGGTATGTCGGGTCGGGGATCGAACCCACGACTTTCCGCTCCCGAGGCGGACGCTCTAACCACTCGGCCACCGGAAAGGGTACGCTTGTTTAGCTAGTAATATCAATATGATATAAGTAAAAGGTTTTTTGCAATTTATATGACTAATACATAGCTGTAAACTTACATATTTTCCGAAAATGCTTCAATTAACGTGAAAGCGAAAGAGGATATTTCTCGGGTTTATTTCGTATTTTCGATTAACTTCCTTTTTTTTAAAATTATGTACCAAAATAATCATCTTAAAATTCTCTACATCTCACTTGCTTAAGGTGTGACTTTTTTCTAATGAGCTTTGAGATATTAGCCGTAAAAGATTGACAACACGGCAGAATCGCTGAAATTCTACATGTTTAAATTCTTATTTTTGATGTAACTTCCTTATACTTTGTTCAATTTCAAAACTTATGGTACCAAAATAATCGTCACATGACGTCAAATGACGTCACGACTCAAAATATTTTAAGCATTTCTGCAGAACTGCAACTGTGTAAGTTTCAACTTTCTATCTCATCCTGAAGCTCTTTAATCCTAAAATGCAAATTTTCGGTCCTATGTTCGAATCTTATTTGAGCCACAGAACTTTGGTATTTCAGAATTTCGGTTAGCTGACAGGATAGGTACACCTTAGTTTCAAGATGTACAATCTGTGAAAATTTGAAGAAAATCCGACCATAAATGGCCGTTTTAGAGTGTAAACACCATTTTTCACTATTTTTAGCTTTGACGTCACCTGACGTCATAGGGTGCTGAAAATGCTTTTGTTCAAAAGCGCATACTTTACTGTCATAACTCTGAAATTTTCATTATTCTGAACAACTGGCATCATGTCGAAATCATTGCCCTAAAATGAAAATTAAGAAGTATGCTTATGACGTCATTTGACGTCATATGGCGTCACGACTCGAAATTTATGTAGAAATTCTGCAGAACTGCAAACTGTTTAATTTTCAACTTTCTATCTCATACTGATGCTCTTTAATCCTAAAATGAAATTTTCGGTCCTATGTTCGAATCTTATTTTAGCCACAGAACTTCGGTCTTTCGGAATTTCGGTTAGTTTACAGGATATACACACCTTAGTTTCATAATGTACCATCTGTGAAATTTTGAAGAAAATCCGACCATAAATGACGGCTGTAGAGCGCGAACACCATTTTTCACTATTTTTAGCTGTGACGTCATATGACGTCATATGAAGATGAAAATTAGTGCATTCAAAAGGGCCAAATTCACTCTGATCACTGTTTAAATTTCATGCTGCTGGCTTATTGGCAACCTGTTTTAATTTGAACCTCAATAGGTGAAATAATAATAATAATAATAATAATAATAACTAGACTTCTTTTGTTTTGAACAAAAGATAGGGCTTTCTGCACTGCAAACCATGACAAACCTGGTGTTTTTCGAATTTTGGCAAACCTATATAATCCTGCACAATGAAGTCGTAATATATAACTTCTGTGAAAATTCCATACCAATCCGTCCATAAATGACGGCTGTGCAGCGCGGATGAACTTTGGTAGCTTTTTTTAAGTTTTGATGTCATGTGACGTCATATGAAAATTTTACTCATTAAATCTTAATGTTCATGATTACCTACATAGGACATTAAATTTTCATTGTCTATGAACCTTTGCAACATGAGTAAATTGACATTCAGGAATCGAAAATTCTCTACAATTTGATGACGTTATATGACGTTCATCTTTACAAAATGCAAAGGAAACAAGGAGACGTATAAGCTCGCTAAATATCAAATTTCTATCTCATCTAGAAACGATTTTATACGTATTTAAAATTTGAGGTCCTTGGTTCGAATCTTGGATTCGTCAAAGAACCTTAGTTCTTTCGAATCTTGGCAAACCTATAGAATCCTGCACAATGAGGTCGTAATATATAAATTCTGTGAAGATTCTATGCCATTCTATCAATAAATGACGGCTGTACAGAGCGGACAAACTTTGGTAGTTATTTATAGTTCTGACGTCATGTGACGTCATATGAAAATTTTAAACATTGAATCTAAATGTTCCTGATTATGTACAAAGGACATTTAATTTGCATTGTCAAAAAAAATTAAGTTCATCTTTACAAAATGCAAAGGAAACACAGAGATATATAATTTCGCCAAATATCAACTATCTATCTAATCTAGAAACGATTTTATACGTATTTGAAATTTGACGTCCTTGGTTCGAATCTTGGATTCGCCATAGAACCTTTGTTCTTTCGAATCTTGGCAAACCTATATAATCCTGCACAATGAGATCGTAATATATAACTTCTGTGAAAATTCCATGCAAATCCGTCCATAAATGACGGCTGTACAGCGCGTACAAACTTTGGTAGCTATTTTTAGTTCTGACGTCATGTGATGTCATATGAAAATTTAAAACATTGGATCAAAATTAACATGACCACCTACAAAGGACTTTCAATTTCCATTGTTTATGAACCCTTGCAACATGAGTAAATTGACATCAAGAAATCGGAAATTCTATACAACTTGATGACGTCAAATTACGTCATAGGACATTCATCTTTACATAATGCAAAGGAACCACAGAGGCGTATAAGCTCGCTAAATATCAACTTTCTATCTCATCTAGAAACGTTTTTTTATATGGATTTGAAATTTGACGTCCTTGGTTCGAATCTTGGATTCGCCATAGAACCTTAGTTCTTTCGAATCTTGGCAAACCTATATAATCCTGCACAATGAGGTCGTAATATATAACTTCTGTGAAAATTCCATGCCAATCCGTCCATAAATGACGGCTGTACAGTGCGTACAAACTTTGGTAGCTATTTTTAGTTCTGACGTCATGTGACGTCATATGACAATTTTAAACATTGAATCTAAATGTTCATGATTACCTACATAGGACATTAAATTTTCATTGTCTATGAGTCTTTGCAACATGAGTAAATTGACATCAAGAAATCGGAAATTCTATACAACTTGATGACGTCATATGACGTCATATGACGTTCATCTTTACAAAATGCAAAGGAAACACAGAGATATATAATCTCGCCAAATATCAACTTTCTATCTCATCTAGAAACGATTTTATACGTATTTGAAATTTGACGTCCTTGGTTGGAATCTTGGATTCACCATAGAACCTTAGTTCTTTCGAATCTTGGCAAACCTATATAATCCTGCACAATGAGGTCTTAATATATAACTTCTGTGAAAATTCCATGACAATCCGTCCATAAATGACGGCTGTACAGCGCGTACAAACTTTAGTAGCTATTTTTTAGTTCTGACGTCATGTGACGTCATGTGAAGATAAAAATAATATATTCCAAAATGCCATTGCTTCAGGTGTCTGTTGATAGAATTTCTTTGTCCTAGACCTTCAGCAACTTAATGAAATAACAACATGAAAAGGTTGGAAAAAAATAATAATAATAACTAGATGTCATTCGTCTAAACGAATGATAGGACTTTCTGCAACCTGTGTTAATGCAAAAAGCAGGAGATAGAAGTTTCATGTAATGACTCACCTCTGGTAGTATTTCATGTTCATGCTGATTAATTGACATTACATTCCGCGAAAAATAAGCGTTTAGTTACGAAGAAAAAAAAAATAAATAGCAGTAGTAGTAGTATGCTTATGACGTCATATGACGTCACGACTCAAAATATATTAAGATATTCTGCAGAACTGCAAACTGTGTTCTCATCCCGAAGTTCTTTAGCCCTAAAATGAAATTTTTGGTCCTATGTTCGAATCTTACTTCAGCCACAATACTTCGGTTTTTCGGAATTAAGGGTAGCTGACAAAATATTCACACCTTAGTTTCAAGATGTACCATCTGTAAAAATTTGAAGAAAATCTGATCATAAATGGCGGCTGTAGAGCGCGAATACCATTTTTCACTATTTTTAGCTCTGACGTCACGTGACGTCATAAGGTTCTGAAAATGCTGTTGCTCAAAAGCGCATACTTTACTGCAATAACTCTGAAATTTTCACTTTTCTGAACAATTGGCATCATGTCGAAATCATTGCCCCAAATTAAAAATAAGTAGTATGCTTATGACGTCCTCTGACGTCACGATTCATAATATTTGTAGAAATAATGCAGAACTGCAAACTGTGTAAGTTTCAACTTTCTATCTCATCCTGAAGCTCTTCAATACTAAAATGAAATTTTTGGTACTATGTTCGAATATTACTTCAGCCACAGATCTTCGGTTTTTCGGAATTTCGGTAAGCAGGCAGGATATGTACACCTTAGTTTCAAGGTGTACCATCTGTAAAAATTAGAAGAAAATCCGACCATAAATGGCGGCTGTAGATCGCGAACACCATTGTTCAATATTTTTAGCTCTGACGTCACATGACGTCATAGGGTGCTGAAGATGCTTTTGTTCAAAAGCGCATACTTTACTGTCATAACTCTGAAATATTCATTATTCTGAACAACTGGCATCATGTCGAAATCATTGCCCTAAAATGAAAATTAAGAAGTATGCTTATGACGTCACATAAAGTCATACGATGTCACGACTCATAATATTTGTAGAAATAATGCAGAACTGCAAACTGTGTAAGTTTCAACTTTCTATCACATCCTGAAGCTCTTTTATCCTAAAATGAAATTTTCGGTCCAATGTTCGAATCTTATTTCAGCCACAGAACTTCGGTCTTTCGGAATTTCAGTTAGCTTACAGGATATGCACACCTTAGTTTCATGATGTACCATCTGTGAAAATTTGAAGAAAATCCGACCATAAATGGCGGCTGTAGAGCGTGATCACCATTTTTAACTATTTTTTAGCTCTGACGTCATATGACGTCATAGGGTGCTGAAGACGCTTTTGTTCAAAAGCGCATACATTACTGTCATTACTCTGAAATATTCATTATTCTGAACAACTGGCATCATGTCGAAATCATTGCCCTAAAATAAAAATTAAGAAGTATGCTTATGACGTCACATAAAGTCATATGATGTCACGACTCAAAATATATGTAGAAATTCTGCAGAACTGCAAACTGTGTAAGTTTCAACTTTTTATTTCATCCTGAAGCTCTTTAATCCTAAAATGAAATTTTCGGTCCTATGTTCGAATTTTATTTCAGCCACAGAACTTCGGTCTTTCGGAATTTCGGTTAGCTGACAGGATATGCACACTTTAGTTTCAAGATGTACCATCTGTGAAAATTTGAAGACAATCCGACCATAAATGACGGCAGTAGAGCGCGAACACCATTTTCCACTATTATTAGCTGTGACGTCATGTGACGTCATAGGCTGCTGATAATCATTGAAATCAAAATTTCCTCACTTGACTAATAACCCATAAAAATTTCATCGTCCTAGGACTATTGCAATATATTAAAATAAACGTTTAGTTAGGAAGAAGAAAATAATAATAATAATAAATGACGTCACGTGACGTCATATGACGTTTATTTTCAAATATTTGTTAGACACCCAGAGACCTACTAACTGACAAAATTTCAACTTTCTATCTCAAATAGGACAGTTTTTATAAGCATTTAAAAATTGACGTCCTTGGTTCGAATCTTGGATCCGCCATAGATGCTTGGACTTTTCGAATTTTGAAAAACGGACACGGGTATACACAATAAGAACGTAATATACACATTCTGTGAAAATTTGATAAAAATCGGCCCATTAATAATGGCTCTGGACCGTGTACAAACTTTCGTAGTCAATTTCAAATGTGACCTCATATGACGTCATAGGCTTCTGAAAATCATTGAAATCGAAATTTCAGCGTCTGAATCATTTGTCATTTAATTTTCCTTGTCCTTAGACAATTTCAACGTAAAGAAATACTCTTGTCAATATTAGAAATACATTATCATATAATGACGTCACGTGACGTCATATGACGTTTTATTTTCACAAAATGTTTAAGATTCCAAGATACCTATATACTGACCAAATATCACTCTTCTATCTCAAATAGGACAGATTTTATAAGCATTTAAAAATGTACGACCTTGGTTCGAATCTTGAATTCGCTATAGAACCATGGACTTTTCGAATTTTGAAAAACGGACACAGAGATGCACAACTAGAACTTAATATACACATTCTGTGAAAATTTGATGAAAATCGGTTCATAAACAGTGGCTGTAGACAGCGTACAACCTTTTGTTGCATATTTCCAGTGTGACGTCATATGACGTCATAGGCATATGAATATCATAGAAATCAAAATTTCAGCCGTTGAAGCATGTGTCTTTAATTTCATTGCCTTTCGACAATTTCAACATATAGAAATATTCTTGTTAATATTAGAAATACATTATCATATAATGACGTCACGTGACGTCATATGACATATATTTTCATAAAATCTTTAAAACTTCTAGAGACCTATATACTGACTAAATATCAACTTTCTATCTTAAATATGACAGATTTTATAAGCATTTTAAAAATTTACGACCTTGGTTCGAATCTTGGATTCGCTATAGAGCCATGTACTTTTCGAATTTTGAAAAACGGACACCGGGATGCACAACTAGAACTTAATATACACAATCTGTAAAAAATTGATGCAAATCGGTTCACAACAA
>CM037782.1:4762280-4812280 GCA_021229015.1 Solen grandis | reverse complement strand
AAACAAGTGACCCCTGGTGCGGGGTCATTTATCACCATAGGGCTATGATTTGTACAATCTTGGTAGTGGCCCATAAGATGATGCTTCATACCAAATATCTAAGCTCTAGGCCTTATGCATTCATGGAAGAAGATTTTTTAAGATTTTCCTATATAACTCTATGTAAAACAAGTGACCCCTGGTGCGGGGTCATTTATCACCATAGGGCTATGATTTGTACAATCTTGGTAGTGGCCCATAAGATGATGCTACATACCAAATATCTAAGCTCTAGGCCTTATGGATTCATAGAAGAAGATTTTTTAAGATTTTTCTATATAACTCTATGTAAAACAAGTGACCCCTGGTGCGGGGTCATTTATCACCATAGGGCTATGATTTGTACAATCTTGGTAGTGGCCCATAAGATGATGCTACATACCAAAAATCAAAAGGTTAGGCCTTGTGGTTTTGGAGAAGAAGATTTTTTCAAGTTTTTCCTATATTAGCCTATGTGAAATCAAGTGACCCCTGGGGCGGGGCCAATTTTGACCCCAGGGTCATAATTTGTACAATCCTGGTAGAGAGTCATAAGATCATGCTACATACCAAAAATCAAAAGGCTAGGCCTTGTGGTTTCAGAGAAGAAGATTTTTTAAATTTTCATTTTTAAAATCTATTTTTAGCTCCTGTGACCTAATTATGCGATGGACCAGAACCATTTATACAACTTTAGTAGAGCTTCATCCAAGGAACATTCCTGCAAAATATTTTTCAAATTGGCCAAGCCATTTAGGAGGAGATGTTGTTTGAAGCAATTGTTGACGCCGGACGCACGGACGGACGCACGCACGCACGGACGACGGACGCCGGACGCCGGACAAAAGGCGATCAGAAAAGCTCACCTTGAGCACGTTGTGCTCATGTGAGCTAAAAAGGTAAAATGAATGGTGCAAAATGAAATCAATTGGATGAATGAGAATTAGAATCGAAGATTGTAAATGAACCAAGGATAATTGAACCTTTGACTTCAAAAGTAAATCTTTAATACCAGTATGCATTGCTTATTTAAAGAGATCCAAATAATTCTTCAACAACATGAACATGTAACGTTAAATCAAACCCATCACAAAAATCACAGAATGATACTGAAATCTAATCCTTACAGAACATTTACCCTGTTTGGACTTTTGTTTTCAAAAACAAAATTCTCTTCTAACAATGAGGCACAGTAAGGTATCATCAGGATAAATATCATCTCCTAGTATAAACTCCATCTTCTAACTAAGCATATATATATATATAATAAACCAGTATGACCTCTGACCTTTATGGCACTGGAAACATGTAAGGTATTATGAGGATCTCAAACAATGGTCTCAAGGTCTACAAAAATACACACGTAAAATCTCTAATTAATTAATTCTATATCAAATTTAAAATCACTGTTTGAGTCTGAGTTTGAAAATCATACTTTAATATTTTCGAGACCTTGAGGTCAGGAACATATTTAACAACACAATCTGATCTTTTCCTGTTACTAGCACTAACTAAACTATTGAGGTCATCCCATCTGCAGGGCTTTCACTGAAAAACACTAAATGTGACAATGACTCTTGATTGCCTTGATATTGGCGCATATTTTCACCTCTTTACAGAAATGGCAGTTGACACGTCTGTGGGAAGGTGTTGAGCAGTTACCAGCAAATTATTCTGATGATCATTTCATTGACTGTTAGGTCAATGGCATTTGCAGGTGTATTTATTTACTATATTCAGACTTGACTGGCAGACCAAAATCAAAGCATGCACAATGTTATATGATATTGAAACCACTTTAAGTACATTTTTGGCTCAGGCTACCAATAAGAGGCCCAGATTCGCAATATTTGGTGCGGGTGTAGGACAAAAGCCCACTAGGACATAAGCCCACTAGGACAAAAGCCCATAGGACATAAGCCCACTAGGACATAACCCCACTAGGACATAAGCCCATTAGGACATAAGCCCACTTTTAATAATAATTCAGTATATAATTAAACATTTAAAGTTTTTAGAGATATTAATCATCTCTCTCTCTCTCTCTCTCTCTCACGGAAATGCAAGAAGGCAGATATAATTATAAATGTTTAATAATTCCAGTAGTATTAACACTAATGAGCACATATATAGTTTTGCACATGATAATGGAGCACATGCTGAAGGCAGGTGTAATTATAAATATTTAATAATTCCAATAATATTAACACTAATAGGCACATTGTTTTGCACATGGTAATGGAGCACACGCTGTTAATATAACCAAATAATTCAGCTACTATAACAGAAAAATTTCATTAATTAATCCAGCATATACAATGGTTGTTAGAGTTCATTTACATTTTAAGAGCACTTGTACTTAATCTTATCATACAAGTCATAATGAACAGAACATTACAATAATAAATATACATTGCAAGTCTGTCTGCAATGTTAATGATTTTATCATATTTTTAACTATTTCAATCACACAATCCACTTTTTAACAAAGGGTATCAAACTGGTAATAAATGGATAGATCGACGAAATATAAGATGGACCTATTTCTAGATAATGAAGTAACTTGTTATAAAAAGTTTAAAAAGAAATAAAGTTTCAGGTTCAGATGTCTTGATAAATGAATATTTTATTGAACTATTGATATTTTAGCTTCACACGAATAAATTTTGGAACTTTTCTAAGATGTAAAGCTCACAAACACACACAAAAAAAATTTCTGTTGCAGATATATTACACATATTCTCACGAGATAGGACCAAATTTAAAATTTGAGTGTCTTCTTAAATGATCAATTGTAAAACAAATATGCAATAATTACAAATAATTACAACAAAATAAAACAAACAAGGCAAAGACAACAAGATTAAAGAATAGAGGTGTGATATATGAAGACTTTAAAGAGATTAGGTGTGAACTCCTTAATAATTGTATTTAATTGTGTTAAGAAGTTCTTTATATTAATATTCTTATATCCCTTTTTTTCTTCCCATAATTAAGTTTACAAAAAAAAAAAAAAAAGTGGGCTTTTGTCCCCCTTGTCAAAAATAGGTGTGGGGTTTTGTCCTATGGGCTTTTGTCCTATGGGCTTATGTCCTAGTGGGCTTTTGTCCTAGTGGGCTTTTGTCCGTACCCCATTTGGTGCATACCTTTGCTCATAGAAAAAAAATCACAGCATGAATCCCTATCTGTCCTCTCTAACTGACCAACACTGGTAAGTACTTGGGGAAAATGACCCAAGTAACCAGGCTAACCAGGTCTAAAACAGTGTTTTTCATCAACACCTTGAGATGGGAATGTCATATATCAAAGCTTAATTAGAACTGCTGTAACTTTCATCTGGATATACAACGATCCATCATGGTGTAATTGATTATACATGTATATGTAAAGAAATTCCCACATCTTAACATCATCAGTGATGCAAACAAACACTACTTCACAACTGTAGAATCTCCTGCTGTGACTGTATTTCATCCTGAAGCTCCTCAAGTAAATGTTTCTGAATTTGCATTTGGTTCTGAAACAACAATTATACTTGGGTAAGCAGTTACCTGGACAAAGTACCAATATTCAGCATTCATATTCCTGCTCATAAAAAGGCAGAGTATAATCCTTTACTTCATATAGATGTGTTTAACCCTTTCCCTCATATAGACTCATTTTGACGCACTCAGTAGGTACCACATAAAGCCTGATCTGCAGAAAACCACAGTTAAACCTTACCAAATTTAATTACAAAATCCTCATTTTCAGACCACTGAGGAGCAGCGAACAGCATAAAACCTGATCAGCCTGCGAGTTACTCGCAGGCTGATCTGGTTTTATGCTGTTCGCATAGGTCTTTTCATGGTGTCCTCTTAGATGTTAACTTTTATGCTGTTAAGGTAAAACATTAAAACAATGATTCTGTAATTCTCGGTAATAGATTACTTAATTGTGATTATGTAAGTGTGTTCCTGTAGAGTTGCTTGGGAAAATAACTTTACATTTCATGTTTCATTTTTTTCTAAGTAAACTATGTAACAAGGTGCTGACACATTCTAACCTTGGTTTCCATTACAGCAACTGGGAAACAAGTGTGTACAACCTTTACTAATCTCTCTAAACAAATCCTGGCATGACACCGCGAAGGATTCGTAAGATTCTTGCCCAAGTGGAGACTCAACACCCAACCTCCACATCCAGTCATTTTACACTACCAGGGCACCAATGCTCCTCTACTGACACTTTACCTCATTAATATTCATATACAGATATATGCCTTGATGAATATTAATTAACTCAACTTTAAATGGTATATAGGGTAATGGATTAGTTTTCTTTGCAGAGCAGACTGTGTTAAATCTAAGCTAAAATTATCATATGACTAAACAGTCAAGCACCCTGAACGGACAGCTCCTACCAATCTGGGTCTGCTCTGTTTGAAAGAGGGCAACAGAGGCCGTATATTGTTCACCTGAGTATAGGGTTGCCCAAGGAACATCTGTACCAAAACATTTTGAAATCTGGCCAGTAGTTTTGAAGGGGATGATTTTTAAAGTTTTCATAATTTTTTTCTTTCTGCTGCCATGGCAACCAGAGTTCTACATGGATCAAGTTTATTTTACCAACTTTTGTGAAGGTTCACACAAGGATCATCCCGGCCAAGTTTAATCAAATTCTGTCCAGCGGTTTCAGAGGAGATGTCATTTAAAGCAAATTGTTGACGACGCACAATGCACGATTACAGACGATGGACACAGGGTAATCTATAAATGAGCCTCTATGATATTAAGGGTTAAATTAAAACCATACCTTAGCTTCCTCAACCTGTCGGATCAGGTTCTGGTGGTACTCCTCCTGTTTGGGATCCATGAAAAAGACAGTCTTGGTCCGCTGGATTTGTTCACTGAGAGTCTTAAGAGTGGAGCACTGGGTGGAGTAGGAGTTCTGTAGCTGTGCGTGCTTCATCATCAGTTGCTTGGAAAACATGCTGTGAATTTTGTCTGGAATGGACTGTAACAAAGAAGAGAAAGATAGACGTAATTTTTTTTTTTCAAATTTAATCTGGATTCTTTTATGTCAACTGGGAAACAGTTTTTATTTAGGGGAGGGCTGTAACTAAGTTGGATAGAACTTGAAGGCCAACACCAATTCAAATATTTTGAAATGAAATATGTTTAAACTAACATTTTTTTACTTTTCCCTCTCAATGGTTCCTGAGTTGTATCAGCACCTTGATCCTAAGAAAGTCTGAAAATTCTTACACCCTTCATGACAAACTAAAACAAGAGTGCCAGTGATGCCACAATATACGCCGCCACAAAATATAAAGACCAAGAGGGGTCTTTTAATTATTGCTTTTAACATTTCTGTAAGCATAAGCTCATAATGAAGTCTGTAAGACCAATTAATTTAGCTGAACAGAGATAGAACCCTAAAAATGCTTCCAATATGACATTAGGTCAAATAGCAGTATCAATATGAATCCTTTTTTCTTTCTCCGCATAACTCTTGCAAAAATCACTGTACCAGAAAATCCCTGCTTTATGCACTTTTACCTGTTTAGAAACTTGAGTTGTGTTTTCAAGAGATCATGTTTAGAAAGGCATAACTATTGCAAATATTGATGAACATCAAAATCCCTGCTTTGTGCATATCTACCCAGTATAGTAATGACATTGCAAAAGTTTTGAAAAGATTAGGTCAGAAACATACAAGAACAAGGGACAAAAATCTTGCAAAAATTAATGAACCGGAAAATTGCCACTTCATGCACATCTACCCATTATAGTAATGACATTGACCAAGTTTTGGAAAGATTCATTCAGAAACGTAGGCTGATTTGCGTTCACAAGGCTGCAATATCAATCAGCTACAGAGCCTAAGTTTCAAGGGACACAAATCTTGTAAAAATTAATGGACCGGAAAATCGCCACTTCATGCACATCTGCCTATTATAGTAATGGATGGTTCCTAAACTGTCAATCAAGTATGTTTACAATAACCGGCTTATCCAACCAGTGTAAGTGTGAAGCACAAGGTGAACGGTTGACCTACTTTACACAAAAGAACATGTGCTTTTTGTTTGTGATACTGTTTGTGAGCACTTGACCTAGGTATGAATAGAAACTGTCAAATTATCAATAGGGGGAGGAGTTACACACAAATTGCGAAACCATCCATGACACTGACCAAGTTTTGAAAAGATTCATTCAGAAATGTAGGAGGAGTTGCGTTCACAAGGCTGTAATATAAATCAGCTACAGACTTATATAAGTTTCAAGGGACAAAAATCTTGTAAAAATTAATGGACCGGAAAATCGCCACTTCATATACATCTACCTTTTATAGTAATGACATTGACCAAGTTTTGAAAAGATTCATTCAGAAACGTAGGAGGAGTTGTGTTCACAAGGCTGCAACATCAATCAGCTACAGAGACTAAGTTTCAAGGGACAAAAATCTTGTAAAAATTAATGGACCAGAAAATTGCCACTTCATGCACATCTACCCATTATAGTAATGACATTGACCAAGTTTTGAAAAGATTCATTCAGAAATGTAGAAGGAGTTGCGTTCACAAGGTTGCAATATCAATCAGCTACAGAGACTAAGTTTCAAGGAACACAAATCTTGTAAAAATCAATGGACCGGAAAATCGCCACTTCATGCACATCTACCCATTATAGTAATGACATTAACCAAGTTTTGAAAAGATTCATTCAGAAATGTAGGAGGAGTTGCGTTCACAAGGCTGCAATATTAATCAGCTAGAGACTAAGTTTCAAGGGACACAAATCCTGTAAAAATCCATGGAGGAAAATCGCCACTTCATGCACATCTACCCATTATAGTAATGACATTACCAAGTTTTGAAAAGATTCATTCAGAAATGTAGGAGGAGTTGCGTTCACAAGGCTGTAATATAAATCAGCTACAGAGACTAAGTTTCAAGGAACACAAATCTTGTAAAAAATGGACCGGAAATCCCACTTCATACATCTACCTTATAGTAATGACATTGACCAAGTTTTGAAAAGATTCATTCAGAAATGTAGAAGGAGTTGCGTTCACAAGGCTGCAATATCAATCAGCTACAGAGACTAAGTTTCAAGGAACACAAATCTTGTAAAAATCAATGGACCGGAAAATCGCCACTTCATGCACATCTACCCATTATAGTAATGACATTAACCAAGTTTTGAAAAGATTCATTCAGAAATGTAGGAGGAGTTGCGTTCACAAGGCTGCAATATTAATCAGCTAGAGACTAAGTTTCAAGGGACACAAATCCTGTAAAAATCCATGAAAATGAAAATCGCCACTTCATGCACATCTACCCATTATAGTTACGGTATGACATTGACCAAGTTTTGAAAAGATTCATTCAGAAATGTAGAAGGAGTTGCGTTCACAAGGCTGCAATATCAATCAGCTACAGAGACTAAGTTTCAAGGGACACAAATCTTGTAAAAATCAATGGACCGAAAAATCGCCACTTAATGCTTATCTACCCATTATAGTAATGACATTGACCAAGTTTTGAAAAGATTCATTCAGAAATGTAGGAGGAGTTGCGTTCACAAGATCAGACGTACGGACGTATGGATGTACGTATGTACTGACGGACAGGCGGAGAAGATGACGCCAATATACGACCGCCTCCGGCAGCAACCAATCTAAACCTGTCAAAGATTATTGTCATTTATATAAACCATTTACATCATACGGACCCGTTTTGACACAATGGCAAACAGAGCAGATCCAGATCATACAGTTCTTCCCTGGAATATTCATACAATATTGTAGTTCAGATTCTAAACAGTCTGCACCACTGTCGAATACCCAAGGCAGACTGATAGATCATCTATATAGATCATCATAGGCTTAAGACTGTAATACCAAGTCAGATTGATAGATCATCTATAGGCCGTAAGACTGTAGGACACCCAAGTAAGATTGATAGATTATCTACAGGCCGTAAGACTGTAGGACACCCAAGTGATTGATTGATAGAACAACTATAGGCCGTAAGACTGTAGGACACCCAAGTGATTGATTGATAGATCATCTATAGGCCGTAAGACTGTTGAATACCCAAGTCAGATTGATAGATCATCTATAGGCCATAATACTATCGAATACCCAAGTCAGATTGATAGATCATCTATAGGATGTAAGACTGTCAAATACCCAAGTCAGATTGATAGATCATCTATAGGCCGTAAGACTGTAGAATACCCAAGTTGGACTGATAGATCAACTATAGGCCGTAAGATTTTACAGCTGCATTTTGTCTTCTCTTATGGTATGTTAAAATACGCAATTTCATTGGTTGCATCATGTTGTATTGTTGTATTGGGGTTGACCGTTGCTGCGATAGTATTTCCTTAAATGTAACTAGTCTTTAAGCTGAACTTTATAAGCTCACCTGGTTAAAGTCTAACCAGTCTATATTGTTGTAGTTGTTGTATTGGGGTTTACCGTCGCTGCGATAGTATTTCAATCATATAGTGACATCCAGCTAATTACAGGTGGAGGAAGACCCCGAGTACACAGAGGTACCCGGGTAGAACCACCGACCTACTGCAAGCCAGCTGGAAGGCTTCCTCACATGAAAAATCTGAAGTCCCTACCGGGATTCAAACCCACAGCGGTGAGGGGCTGAGAGATTTGTAGTTCACAACTGTAACCGCTTGGCCATGGCAGCCCCACTTGGTTACATGAAATTTTTTAAATCAATCACAGAGGCTATTTTATACAGTTGCCGGATGAAACCGTTTATCAAAGTCATGAACATACCAAAAGCTGAAGATCACAGTCACTCGAGCCGACAGTTGGCGACTGTAGACCCTCTGAATCTGTTAAAAAACAACAAAATGTAGCGTGTATAGAATTATGATATAAAATCTAAGGATATCAGTGAATGTGATTCACACTCCCACTACTACACTGTATAACACACAATCATCCACAAACACCCAGGTCATTCACAACCTTAGGTTTTGTTTGAATTGTGAATAAAAACATTGCATGTAACACAGGGAACCAATGAATCTGTCAACCCAATCAAGCAAAGACAAAAAATGCATAGTGTTTAACTTTACAAATGAGTTAACTAGTTCAAATACATATTTTTATGGAAAAAAATAGAATAAGCTAGCATAGAGTAAATCATTTGCATTTTAAGCAAGTATTTGTGTAAATAGGTACCCTATGTATACACAATAATTACAAACAGCATGGAATACAAATAGATGGTCAAAATACAAAAGAAAACAACTTGTCATAGTTTTTTTCTGATTATCCTTCCTATATTACAACTACAACAGTTTTTACGTTAGATGACATGGCTACCTTTATCTTCTAAAATTACTATGTACTTTGGTTGAACATTATCAGAACATATAGCTTTTGTAAAATGCACCAAATTCAAGAGTGAAAAAAAAGAAAATTAGTGAATACAATCACTGGTAGAAACTGAGAGGTAGAAACTAGTACTGACCACTGACAGACATGGCTGCCCCACCCATGGAACAAGGGCTGGTTTGACAAAAGTCATCTTGGCTTCCGCTCACATTCTCTTCCGATGCACCATGGCAATGATCAATCCCCCTAGCAAGATTTGATCTTGTGGATTGTGGTATTATATCTGAGCAAAGGTCTGTCTGTGACCTGTGTGGGGAGACCGGGTCCAGCTTTACCTTAGTACTGAACACTGTGCTGGGAGGCCCCTGTGGATACTGCCCCTGCAGTATGCTCTTCAATATTGGCAGGGATGTAGATGATGGTTTTTCATGAGAGGGTTTATCTTGAATATCCTGTGTCACAGATTCTTCCGGTGATTTAATCACACACCCCTGACTATGCTTTGACCTTTTGGTCTGGATTTTTGTTTTGGCTTTTTTCTTATGACAATGAGTAGAACTGAAGTTAGTCTGTTTCTTTGATGGATCTACACTAGAGATAGTTTCATCTGGATTAGAATCCAGCTCAACAGAGTCACTATCAAGTGATCGCTTGACTCCAAACGAGTCATTAGAACTACTGCTATATTCATACAAATCAGGATAGAATTTGGAATGTTCTTCATAAATTTCAACCAACTGTTTGCCAGTCTCCTTATGAATTTGCAGAGCATGATTCATTCCAAGGACAATGTTTTTCACTGAGCGAGGTGAGGAATCAATGGAACTTGCTCCCGACCTCACTGACATGATATTACTGTCAGTGTTTTCGTCATCACTGTTTCCCGATGATTCTACAGACATCCTATCCTTCTCTTCCTCAGAGTCACTGATGGCCATTTTCTCTGTGTTTCTAATCATTTCATCCATTCTTCGTTTCTGTTCATTCAGAAGAAGTTTACCTTCGTTGTCGCTGCAAGACACAACAACCAAGATGTTACTGTCAGTTTTTGAGGGAGGCAATTTGTTACACAAGGGAATGTTCCGATCACAAGCAGGTAACAGTAAGGGATCAACTTCATTTTAGCAGTTATGGTAGAGAATTATGAGGTGACCATTTGTGCCAAAGGAAATTGAATTCTGACCAATGAATTCAAAGGAGAAGATTTTTGTAGTTTTTAAAATGAATTTCTTTTGGTTGCCATGGCAACCAGTGTTCTGCATGGATTAAGTTTATTTATACAACTATTGTAAAAGGCCACGCAAGGATCATTCATGCCAAGTTTCATCAATTTCTATCCAGTGGTTTCAGAAAAGATGTTGTTTAATGCAAATTGCTAACAACGGATGCAGGGTGATCCTAATAGCTCACCTTGAGCACAATGTGCTCTGGTGAGCTAAAAATAAGAAATGGTAATGACAAGGAAGAAGTGTCTATTACTGCCAAAAGGGCATTTAAATATTAACCCTTTCCCTCATAGAGGACACCATGAAAAGACCTATGCGAACAGCATAAAACCAGATCAGCCTGCGAGTAACTCGCAGGCTGATCAGGTTTTATGCTGTTCGCTGCTCCTCAGTGGTCTGGAAATGAGGATTTTGTAATTAAATTTGGTAAGGTTTAACTCTGGTTTTCTGCAGATCAGGCTTTATGTGATACCTACTGAGGGCGTCAAAATGAGTCTATATGAGGGAAAGGGTTAAATAGAATGTTTACACTATCCAACACACTGACCCAAGGACGGTGTTCACACTGACTATAGATGTTGGCTTCTTCGTCCACTTGTCCTTGATGATGATAGAGCGTGAGCTGATGTACAAGTCTTTATTGAACAGGTTCTTTATTCGGAATATTGTTGATGAGATAGACTGGTCCTTCATGACTGCAACATACAAATTAATGTTAACTGACCAGGATCTGAATGACACGAGTCTTAATTATGACTTGACTTGACTATTTGAGTATTCCGTTGCTTCAACAGTATTTAGTCTTAATTATGAACAGGCCGTGTTCTGATCTAATATTGAAGGTACTAAGGTGCAGCAACTAGGGCTGAAACAAGCTTTTTTTTTGTTGGGTCAAGTCAAACATATACCCACAAGTACCCAGGTTCTTGTGCAGATGTAGTTCTTGCATAAAAAAAAGATTGGATTACAATGCCAATTTACCAACTGTAATAACCATTGAAGTCATTGACTTTAACAAATGCTTAACGATACAGACCTTGATAACTTCTTGACAAAGTGTAGAATCATGTTAAAGGATTACTAGACTTGACTTGACTATTTGAGTTTACTGTCGCCTCGACAGTATTTCAGTCATATAGCGACGTCCAGCTAATTACAGGTGGAGGAAGACCCCGAATGCACGGAGACATTCGGGTAAAGGATTACTAATCAGCTATTGATATGTATATATGTTATGAAGAAAAGAAGTAAATGAGGTATCATAATAGAAAAGGCAGACATTGGGTAACAGTAATAATTTTGTACCTGGGTACAATTTTCTTAATTTTGAAAGCTCTTTAAAGGGATAACACAAATACATTTGTACTCTTGATTATTAAGAAATTTCAAGTAGTTATTTCATAAACTCACACTTGATTATTCAACCATCATTCTGTTCATTTCCAGCCCTATGTACACAGATAATAGATAATTTTCAACATCCCGTCCATATCAAATCAAATTGCAGTTTTTGATTGTTTCTTCATTCATGCATACCTCTCTGGTAGAAACAAGACATTACTGTACAGAAAGCATACTCCCAGGTAGAGAACTGTTCAAAGACAATATCTACAGAGGGATTTCAAAGCGATGAAGAAACACACATATGGTCTAATACTAGTTTTGTTTTCTGTGTATGTGTGTTTATGTGTGTGTGTATTGTTTAATAGACATTTTCTCTCATTTTCATATTAATGTTATCAACATTCAAAAGTGTTAGAACTGTACTCAAAACAAATGTTTAACCCTTTCCCTCATAGAGGACACCATGAAAAGACCTGTGCGAACAGCATAAAACCAGATCAGCCTGCGAGTAACTCACAGGCTGATCAGGTTTTATGCTGTTCGCTGCTCCTCAGTAGTCTGGAAATGAGGATTTTGTAATTAAATTTGGTAAGGTTTAACTCTGGTTTTCTGCAGATCAGGCTTTATGTGATACCTATTGAGGGCATCAAAATGAGTCTATATGAGGGAAAGGGTTAAACATTTTTTAATGAATGTGAGACAATTTGGAGTGTTATTCACAGTAATTAGACTAATGTCTTGATCTATTAGATATTTCCCACATTCCTTTATAATTAGTGATCAAAACAAAAACAAAGAGTTCAAGCTTGAGTTTCATGTAGCATCTCAAATTCAAACTCCCTAACTAAACAAGAGCTGTCCAAAATAATGCACTTGACTATCTTATAGTGCTTGAACATTGAATAGTGCTTTTGCCATAACAGGCGAAATAAAAATCCTTGTATTTCAAAAGGGTAAACAATGGCATCAAGGTTAATAAAATATTCCATGTATCAAAACAACTCCTCAAAGAGTTCACTGAAAAAGTGAGGTGATACAAAAACCTTGAGATTCTAGGTCAAAAAAGGGGCATTATAAATTTGTTCAAAAGCCATGACAGATATGTACTCTTGCCTACAAGAGGAGGTGACTGTCATAAACAGGTAAGTTACAAAGTAATACCTTGATGGGTTAAGAAAGAGAATGAAGTGGTATGAAAAACTTAATCATTCAAGTGATGCTGTTGTCAACGCCTATGCTGGGGTAAAGAGATCAGCTCTTTTTCTTCAAATAGTAAAGCTAAAATCTAAAATTCTGTAACACCCAGATTTATGTTTAAGACATTGAAGAAGGTTTTCTTAAGAACACACTACGCAAATAGCTTGCAGAAAATATTCAATTCTCGAAGAACATTCTAAGCTCTTCAGAGTTACTTTTGGAATTTTGTGAAATGTAGGCCAGAGTAATTACTATTTTTGTCGAACCTTATACTTCATACATGTATAGACACATTTTGCTCTGTTTGCTAATACAATATTGTAGCTTAGCTTCTACACAGTAAATCCACTGGTTCGGCACCAAAGTTCAAATAATGCATGCTTGCATATATAACTGGGATCCTACTGTACCATTTTATGTTCATTAATTAATTTTCATCAAGTCATAAATTTGAACATGAATATTCATGAGGTTAAGGGTTATTTAGTGATAACAGGTAGACTGGACTTACTGAGCTTGTGGCTGTGGGCTATGTACTCCAGATCCTCCTCAATCACTAGCAAGTATGGACTCTTCCCCACATGCTCTGATGTCATGTAACCATGGAACAGGGAGGCCCTGAAAATACAGTAATACAGTTAATATAGGGGTGACATGAAAAAATACAACAATCATAGTGATTATAAACTCCTTGTACTGACAGACACAAACTAGAACTGTCGCCTAAGGGCTTACTAATACCCCCCCGCAAGTGTTTTTGTCAAACATGGCTTTGGAGCATGAAATCAGAATTCTTGTATGCAACACTCCATCTTAATATACAGAGGACATATGTGCCAACTACCTAGAAATCTAGTTATCCTATGTTTTACATACATATGGGTATATGTATGTCTATGGATCAATAACAGTAAGATTCACTGAAATCCATCAATTGTTTAGGCAAAAAAAACTGTCGCCTATGGGCAACTTAATAGTAACGTAATTTTTGTTTTTTAGAAAATTAAGAACAAAAGAATATGTTCTATCTTTATTTAAGTATTACTTAGCATTATAAGTATTGTTGGTGGAATAAGAGCCAGATCATTTACTGGAAAAATGATGAGACATTCCTGTTTTCTGTCATTGGGGTTGAAGGCCCAGCTTAAGTTTCATAAAAGTCAGTCAAGAAATGAATTAATGAATTCAATAAGACTAAGCAAATCAAAACGCATATTTAAAGATTAGTAATAGTGACTCATTTCTAAACATATGGGTTCAGGAAGCCATACATTAAAAAACAACCAGTATTTTTGTTTAAAAGTCAGGTGTATACAATAACAATTACTTCAAGAATCCAATACTTACATGCAATCATGAAATTATAGCACAAATGAAGTAATCACATCAGTATGCATATGTTTATCCATAAACACTAATCCTTGTGTTGGACTGTTTATATGACACAATCATCAAGCTTGTATATACTGGCAAGATCACACATTTGAAAATTAACTAATTCTTCTTGAGGCTTTAACTTATTGTTTGTTTGTTGGATTTAATGTTCCACCCACATTATTTTTGTAAACTGAAGACAATGTCTACTTTGAACAGATACAATGCTGCCACATTTCAGAATCCCATTTGATTTTTTAATAAGTCAGATTTATCCATGGAATGGCAGCTGATATGAAGAAATGATCACTGTAGTATGTAGGAATTATGTCTACTATAATTCCTTGTGATGGCCGGTTTACATAAATATGATCTAGTAACCCTCCTTTCCTATGAGTTGTTGATTTTACACATTGTTGAAAGCCATAATAGCTCATCAATTTCTTCAGATTTCTCTGTGATGATGAATCAGCCATGTAGTCTATATTGAAGTCGCCAAGAATAATTGTTGGAAGTCCTTGAGGAATAAGTGTAATCAGATTTTCCAATTCAGGCAAAAATGTATTGCATGTGAATTTTGCTATATAGATGTCTAAGGATCATTGCCAGTAAGTTTCATCAAAATCCTTCCAGTAGTTTAGAAGGAGTAGTCCGCAGAAGTTTGTAATGCAAAAATCATCAAAGGGGCATAACTTGGTAAATAGGGGAGGTAACTCAATGCTATATAGATAACGCGCTGCTACAATGTCTAAGGATCATTGACAGCAAGTATCATTAAAATCCTTCCAGTAGTTTAGGCGGAGTAGTCCGCAGAAGTTTGTAATGCAAAAATCATCAAAGGGGCATAACTTGGTGAATAGGGGAGGTAACTCAATGCTATATAGATAACGCGCTAATACAATGTCTAAGGATCATTGCCAGCAAGTTTCATCAAAATCCTTCCAGAAGTTTAGGAGGAGTAGTCCGCAGAATTTTGTGTCTACAGACGGACGGACGGACAGACGGACGGACAGACGGACGGACGGACAACCTGATTCCAGTATACCCCCCCCTAACTTCGTTGTGGGGGGGTATAAATACAGTTATCCTGGTAGTGACACAAATGAAGTACAGCTATCCTGGTAGTGACACAAATGAAATACAGCAAACCTGGTAGTGACATAGACAAAATACAGTAATCAAGGTAGTGACAAAGACAAAATACAGTAATCATGGTAATGACATGGACAAAATACAGCAATCTTAGTGGTGACATTGGCAAAATACAGCAATCATGGTAGTGATAAACGTGGACAAAATACATTAATCCTGGTGGTGACATTGGCAAAATACAGCAATCCTGGAGTGACATGGACAAAATACAGTAATCATGGTAGTGACATGGACAAAATACAGCAATCATGGTAGTGACATGCGCAAAATACAGAAATCATGATAGTGATTAACATGGACAAAATACAGTAATCATGGTAGTGACAAAGATAAAATACAGCAATCCTGGAAATGTGGTAGACGAAATACAGTGAGCCTGGTTGTGACAGTGACAAAATAAACAAGAGTGCCAGTGCTACCACAATATACACCGCCACAAAATATAAAGACCAAGAGAGTCCTTTTAATTATTGCTTTTAACATTTCTGTAAGCATAAGCTCATAATGAAGTCTGTGAGACCAATTAATTTAGCTGAACAGAGATAGAACCCTAAAAAGGCTTCCAATATGAAAGTAGGTCAAATAGCAGTATCAATATGAATCCTTTTTTCTTTCTCAACATTACTCTTGCAAAAAATAACTGTACCAGAAAATCCCTGCTTTATGCACTTTTACCTGTTTAGAAACTTGAGTTGTGTTTTCAAGAGACCATGTTTTGAAAGGCGTTACTATTGCAAATATTGATAAACATCAAAATCCCTGCTTTGTGTATATCTACCCAGTATTTAATTAAAATTTGGAAAAAGTAAAAGATTTGGTCAGAAACATACAAGGAATTGCATTCACAAGGCTGAAATATCAATCAGCTATAGAGACTAAGTTTCAATGGACACAAATCTTGTAAAAATCTATGAACCGGAAAGTCACCACTTCATGCACATCTACCCATTATAGTAAAGCCACTGATCAAGTTTTGAAAAGATTCATTCAGAAATGCACTAGGAGGAGTTGCATTCACAAGGCTGCAATATCAATCAGCTAAAGAGACTAAGTTACAATGGACACAAATCTTGTAAAAATATATGAACTGGAAAATCATCACTTCATGCACATCTACCCATTATAGTAATGACATTGACCAAGTTTTAAAAAGATTCATTCAGAAATGTAGGAGGAGTTGCGTTCACAAGGCTGCAATATCAATCAGCTATAGAGACTAAGTTTCAATGGACACAAATCTTGTAAAAATCAATGAACCGGAAAATTGCCACTTCATGCACATCTACTCATTATAGTAATGACATTGACCAAGTTTTAAAAAGATTCATTCAGAAATGTAGGAGGAGTTGCGTTCACAAGGCTGCAATATCAATCAGCTACAGAGACTAAGTTTCAATGGACACAAATCTTGTTAAAATCAATGAACCAGAAAATCACCAGTTCATGCACATCTACCCATTATAGTAATGACATTGACCAAGTTTTGAAAAGATTCATTCAGAAATGTAGGAGGAGTTGCGTTCACAAGGCTGCAATATCAATCAGCTACAAGACTAAGTTTCAAGGGACACAAATCTTGTAAAAATCCATTAACCAGAAAATCACCCCTTCATGCACATCTACCCATTATAGTAATGCAATGACCAAGTTTTGAAAAGATTCATTCAGAAATAAAGGAGAAGTTGCGTTCACAAGATATGGATGTACGGACGTACGGCAGTACGTACGTAAGGACAGACGGATAAGATGACGCCAATATACGACTTTCTGGCGGCATATAAAAATATCAATCTCACTAGTGACATAAAAAACATATAGTAATCCTAGTAGTGACAAGGACAAAATACAGCACATTAATGTAATAACAATAACAAGAAATATAATGAACAAAATAAGATAGTGGCTTGTAATAAATATAGGCAGAATACTGTATTTACATTTGGTAAATGACTTAGACAAAATGCAATTTTAACTAAAAATAACATGGACATAATACAGTAATCGCTAGTATGGACCTTGACGAAATACAGTAATAATAGCTTGTTTTAATACAGACAAAAAGCAGTAATAAGTAGATATAATAGGGACAAATACAATAATATCTTGTCATGACACAGAATACAGCATCCTTGTGATTATTTTTCTTTAGTAATCTAGCCATTTCTAGTTATCACAATTCAGTAAAACAGTGGTGGACCAAAGAGAGAGATTTTCTGACAATCCTGTTTAATATGATACTTTTGAAATCCCCATCCCTTTATAAAACGAGAGAATGGGGAAAATTACTCTCAGTTATGGAGGATCATTATCATACAAATTAACTACATGTAGGATATCAAAAGAAATATATATTACACTGACAATCCTCGCTAAATAACAGTATAAATAAACACAAGTGCTGCTAATCACAAAATACAATTCTATAAATCAAGCACTACAACTCTCAGTAGTGCGTATGACATTCCTGATGGCTATTAATCATGTTAAAGATGTTGTACCAATACAAATTGTGACAAAATTTGAACAATATTAGTTCCACGTTTATTGCATTTAGAGAACATGTAATTTTTCATTGATTAAAGTGCTGCAACTCTGGATTGTCTGGGACAATCTGGCTGGTTATCAAACTTGGCCATTAACATTGTGAATAAGTTCAGTAAAGATTGGTTCATATTTATTAGAGTTTGAGAGCAGACACTGTTTATCTAATCCAAGAGCCATAACTGTGGAGTGTCAGGGACATTCTGGCTGGTTATCAAACTTAGTCAAGATATTGTGCCCATACACATTGAGGTCAAGTTTGGTAAAGATCAGTTCATGTTTGTTTGAGTTTGAGAGTGGACAACCACAGAGGACAAACTCACACACCTGTCTGGACAGGCAGGTTATCCATTTTATGTCCTTTCATTTGACAGGTATATAAAATAACATATGCAGTATCAGAAACTTTTTAAATTTTGGATAAAAATCTAACATTATCATATCACCAAACTCCCACAGAGAGACACAATATTACAAGACAATGCAATGCCACAAAGAAAAACAACAGATTTTTTATATACAAAATGATAAGGAAAAGCATGCTTGGTCTGGGAATGAAAAAGTTTGATGTAAACTAATACAAAGATATATCAATTTTCTAACAATGGCATCAAATTAAACCAAAACCTGTCTATAAAGCAGCCAACTGAAATCACAAATCATGGATATATTGCTTAACCCTTTCCCTCATATAGACTCATGTTGACGCACTCAGTAGGTACCACATAAAGCCTGATCTGCAGAAAACCACAGTTAAACCTTACCAAATTTAATTACAAAATCCTCATTTCCAGACCACTGAGGAGCAGCGAACAGCATAAAACCTGATCAGCCTGCGAGTTACTCGCAGGCTGATCTGGTTTTATGCTTTTCGCATAGGTCTTTTCATGGTGTCCTCTATGAGGGAAAGGGTTAAGCACTAATGGATGATACATAATAACAGTGTTCAATCCTTATCATCTCATTACAATTGTTAATACTAGTTCAAACCTTGTTTTTTGGAATGCATAAACTTAAATGGGAGCCACATAAGTTTTCCACTTTGAAAGAGAGGCAACTCCAATGTGGGACATTTAAAATGCCGCCTAAAATTTTGTACCCTGAATAAAAAAGAACAAGAGCTGTCAGAAGACTGTGTGATTATTCCAGTGCCTTGACATTATTATTAAACCATGATCTGTATGTTCAAATGAAAAGGCATCTTTACAATTATATATAATTTAAACCTGATCATAATATCCTCAATAATCAAGAAATTTACCCTTCATTTCTTTTTCCATAAAGTAATGTATATCCCAAAAATTGGACCAGGTGGAGTTATGGTCCTTAGTCACTGTGCTTCTCCTAGTAGTCACCAGCTATAAAAAAATTCAAGTTTCATGTCAATACCTTGTATAGTTTTTGCGTAATGCCCCTGAGAAAAATATATTCCCCAATCTATTATCCAGAATATATTTTGATGAAAAATCTGGTTAATTAAAATGCCATTACATCTCCAAGGAAAAAAATGCATAAAATCTAAACAAGAGAGACATGATGGCCCTAGATCGCTCACCAGAGTATATAATTAAGCTTATTTAAAGCCATTCAAATCTCCTTATATCACTACTTTCAGCAGCAACCAGATTCAAGTTTCAGATACAAAGAATTCTTAAGGAGGCTGTGTTTTTCATGGGATAAACTTAAATTTATGAATAAAAGTAGACAGCCATGATGTGACCATTTGTGCAAAAAGAAATAAAATTCTACCCATTGGAAGAAATGTGGTTTCTGACAAGGATATCTTTAAAAAATCTTTCCTATGTAAGTCTATGCAAAATAAAGTGACCCCAGTGGCAGGGCAAATTTTTACCCCAGGGCCATGATTTGAAAAAAACTTGGTAGATGTCCATAAGGCAATGTTATACATCAAAAACATGTATCTCAACTCCTGGCCTTTTGGTTTCTGACAAGAACATTTTTCTAGATTTTCCTATTTAAGCCAATGTAAATCAAATGACCCATGGGGCGGGGCCAATTTTGACCTCGCAGGCTGATCTGGTTTTATGCTGTTCGCATAGGTCTTTTCATGGTGTCCTCTATGAGGGAAAGGGTTAATGAGACAGGGTTTTGGATAACTCTTTCATTAAGTTCTACAACAAACCTTTGAAGAACTGAATTAGTACCCATATTCTGTACTTATCTCTAAAATAATGACACCATAGACAATGGTATATAATGAACAGAATATATTCAAACAACAAGAGGGCCAAGATGGCCCTGTTTCGCTCACCTGAGTAAGATGGCTGTGTTAGGCATAATGACAAAAAATCTGGCATCTAAAGAGTTTTTCTAACATTTGACTAAGTGACCTACATTTTGATCCTACCTGAATTTGCACTCAACTGGGAATTCATGCAGTCATCATTCATATCATTTTAATGAAGACTGGGACAAAAATGTAGGCCTCTAGAGTGTTCACAAGATTTTTCTAAAACTTGCCATGGTGACCTACTTTTTGACCCTATGTTGCCCAGTTTTGAATTCATCCAAGATTTGATGTAAACAAACATTCTGACCAAGTTACATTAAGGTTTGTCTAAAACCGTGGTCTCTAAAGTGTTCACAAGGTTTTTCTAAGAATTGACCTGGTGACCTAGTTTTTCACCCTAAGTGACACAATTTCAAACTCATCCAAGATATCATGTAGATGAACATCCTGACCAAATTTCATGAAGACTGGGCCAAAACTGTTGCCTCTAGAGTGCTAACAATGTTTTTCTAAGATTTGACCTAGTGACCTAGTTTTTGACCCAACATGACCCATTTCAAACTCATCCAACATAGCATAAAGACAAACATCCTGGCAAAGTTTCATGATTGGGCCAAATTTGTGGCCTCTAGAGTGTTCACAAGATTTTTTCTAAGATTTGACCTGGTGACCTAGTTTTTGACCCCACATGACCCAATTTCGAACTCATCCGAGATATCATGTAGACAAACATCCTGACCAAGTTTCATGAAGATTGGGCCAAAACTGTGGCCTCTAGAGTGTTCACAAGCAATTGTTGACAACGGACGACGCACGACGGACAAATTGCGATCACAAAAGCTCACCTGAGCACTAGTGCTAAGGTGAGCTAAAAAGCTGTGCTACTTTTCTTTAATTATTCTTAACCATGCAAGGAGCTCTAGACAGTGGATGTTAAAACAAGAATACCTAACATCTAAGATCATTACAGACTGTGAGTGCAAGTATGAATGTAAGACAGCACACTGACTCGATCAATCCTCTGTCTCCAGGCACTACCCGTCACCATGGTGTAAAGGCCTGCTAATGAGCCTAAGGGTGATCTATTGATCCATCAACATACACACCGCTTGCTAATGTTACAATCTGACTCTAAATAAGTTGAATAACATGACCATTAAACACAAGATCTGTGTCTTGAATTACAAGCAAGAATTCTGCAAATGACCAATAAATCATTATGTGGAACAGTTGTGTATTCTGTAACTTGCCTTACAATTAGTCCAGTTTCTCATCTTAAACATATGACATTCTACAATGTGCTGCACTAAATGCTGTCTTCAGAAGTTATAGAAGTATGTTTTAGTAAGGAATCATAGCAAAGGAATAGACACACAATAAAACCTGATCTGTATATAAACTCATTACCCACAGCTAGGTCAGATTATAGACTGATTACATTTTAACCAAGTCAGCTTCCAGGCTGGTTACACTTTAACAAAGGGAGCATGTAAACCAGTTCAGCTAATAGACAGGTTAGACTTTAACCAGGTGAGCTTATAAAGTTCAGCTTAAAGACTAGTTACATTTAAGGAGGTTAGCTCATAATTATATAGACTGGTTACATTTTAATTATTGTCAAACACCCACAGTCAATTCCTTCCGTTTCTCTCCATCCATCATCCATGGGATTTTCAACAATATGTAGCAAATTTATGTTTTCATGCATTATGCATGAAAATATTTGAGCCAATCAAAATGCCGTTTAAATTTTAAAATACTCTGCATTTGATGGAAAGATAATCATAAGTGGAAGGATGTATGATAGAATACAGTCAGGCAAAGGTTAATCTGCATCCAGTCAAATTACTGCATCGACTTTCAATACTGAAGTGAAAAACCTAAGGGAGTAGTGAGGGATATCTGATGATGCACTTTAACCAAGTCAGCTAGCTTATAGACTGGTTACAATTTAACTAAGTCAGCTTATAGACTGGTTAGAATTTAACAAAGTCAGCTAGCTTATAGACTGGTTACAATTTAACCAAGTCAGATTATAGAATGGTTACAATTTAACCAAGTCAGCTTATAGACTGGTTACAATTTAACCACATCAGCTTATAGACTGGTTACAATTTAACCAAGTCAGCTAGCTTAAAGATTGGTTACAATTTAACCCAGTCAGCTTACAGACTGGTTACAATTTAACCAAGTGAGCTAGTTTATAGATTGGTTACAATTTAACCAAGTCAGCTTATAGATTGGTTACAATTTAACCAAGTCAGCTTATAGATTGATACAATTTAACCAAGTCAGCTAGCTTATAGATTGATACAATTTAACCAAGTCAGCTAGCTTATAGACTGGTTACAATTTAACCAAGTCAGCTTATAGATTGGTTACAATTTAACTAAGTCAGCTTATAGATTTGTTACAATTAATTCAACCAGGTCAGCATACTGACTGATTACAGTTAAGTCAATTTTAAGTACCAAACCTGTGTTATGCAGCCGAAAGTGTCATTTTATATTTATATAGATTTGGTTTTTATTAGTCACACCTGAGTTGAAAAAGCACAACATTCTTTTATTGGTTGAATTGTAAACCAGTTAATACAGCCTTGATGGTACATTGTTCCTTTTAATGAAGTTCTTTATTTGGAGAAGGCTAAACTACAGCTGCTACTGGGAGTGAATAACACCCCATCCCCAGATACCCATGGTACATGAAACTTTGGACTATCCCTTTACCTGTGGGACAATTGATTGGAAAATCTTCGTTTTGGAATTAAATTAACATATTTTTTAATCAGCAAACTAGAGGTGATGAATACCCCCCACACAGCCTTTGTTTACAATCAAGTGCCCAGCTATAGGAGGTAAGTCACATTTACTGAATTGATGAATTCAAGTGACAAATTATACAAGACTAATAAAAAAAGAATATCTTTTTATGTTCAGTGGCTGTCTTTAACAAAAAATTCCAACATTCATCAATTCAGTAAGGGCACTGTAAACAAATTAGTCTCATGCAAAAATAAAATAAAAATAAATAAATAAATAAATAAATAAATAAATAAATAAATTAATTAATTAATTAATTAATTAATTAATTAATTAATTAATAAAAATAATACAAAATAGATTTAAATGACCAGCTAATTTAAAATTGTATATGTAATAAAGTTCTAAGTTCATCAACAGATAAATGAGATGAGGAAAACTGTAGCTAAAGAAAGTAAATTAGTTATTGGGAAATAATGCAAAGAAAATCAGCAAAGGGCAATAACACAAAAGAAAATCAGTAACCATTTCGCAATATGCACATCTATGCTTGCTAGTGAAGCTTCCTATGAAATTTGATTGAAATCTATCCAGTAGTTATTGAAAAATAGCGTGGACAAAGAAAACTCCAAGAAATCAACAAAGTGCCATAACTCAAAAGAAAATTAGTCAACCGTAACCATTTCATAATATGCACATCTGTGCTTGATATTGAAGCTTCCTATGACTGATTGAAATCCATCCAGTAGTTATTGAGAAATAGCATGGACAAAATAAAACTCCAGAAAATCAGCAAAGGGCCATAACTCAAAAGAAAATCAGTCAACCATAACCACTTCATAATATGCACATCTGTGCTTGATACTGAAGCTTCCTATGGTGTTTGTTTGAAATCTATCCAGTAGTTATTGAGAAATAGCATGGACAAAGAAAACTCCAGAAAATCAACAAAGTGCCATAACTCAAAAGAAAATCAGTCAACCATAACCACTTCATAATATGCACATCTGTGCTTGATACTGAAGCTTCCTATGGTGTTTGTTTGAAATCTATCCAGTAGTTATTGAGAAATAGCGTGGACAAAGAAAACTCCAGAATATCAGCAAAGGGCCATAACTCAAAAAAAAGTCAGTCAACCGTAACAATTTCATAATATGCACATCTATGCTCACCAGTGAAGCTTCCTATGAAGTTTGATTGAAATCCATCCAGTAGTTAATGAGAAATAGCATGGACAAAGAAAACTCCAGAAAATCAGCAAAGGGCCATAACTCAAAAGAAAATCAGTCAACCGTAACCACTTCATAATATGCACATCTGTGCTTGATATTGAAGCTTCCTATGACGTTTGTTTGAAATCTATCCAGTAGTTATCGAGAAATAGCGTGGACAAAGAAAACAAATCAGCAAAGGGCCATAACTCAAAAGAAAATCAGTCAACCGTAACCATTTCATAATATGCACATCTGTGCTTGATATTGAAGCTTCCTATGACATTTGTTTGAAATCTATCCAGTAGTTATTGAGAAATAGCGTGGACAAAGAAAACTCCAGAAAATCAGCAAAGGGCCATAACTCAAAAGAAAGTCAATCACCCGTAACAATTTCATAATATGCACATCTATGCTCACCAGTGAAGCTTCCTATGAAGTTTGATTGAAATCCATCCAGTAGTTATTGAGAAATAGCGTGGACAAAAAAACTACGGACAGACCGACCGACCGACATGGTGAGTCCTATATACCCAAACTACGTTTGTGGGGGGTATAATAAAACTGAAGTTAAAAAAAGTTATGTATGTCCCACAACGTTTTTACCAGGGACACTCTTCAGCTTGAAATGCAAAATCCTCAACAGAATGTTGGTCCGGAAAAAGAAATGTTCTTTAGTCCAAAATCATACTGGAATTTGGTTTAAACTTATTTAAATGTTGATCAGGAAGCCAGTTCTAACAACTTATACCGTATAGCGGGTTATTTCTGCGGGTAATTTATTTCTACTATTTTGCGGATGAACTCAGACTGTAGAAATAAAATCCGTGGAAATAAACTAACTGTAGAAAAATATTCACAGGATAAAACTATTTAGATCCCTTCATTTCATTAGATACTGATCTACATGAAATGGTATCCAGACAATTCCCCTCCCGCTAATTTTGACAAGATGGACATTTCCCCTCCCATGATTTTTTCAAGGCGGTCGACATTTACCCCTCCTGTTTTTCCACCAAATTCCCCCTCCCTCTGCCAACACCTAATGTGTGAACAATATTCCTTGTGATTAAATCTTATGTGTGGCTATTATTGTAATTAACAGTCATAGTTATGGTTAAATATTGTTTGGACTCTAACTGTCAGTTCAGTAGTGTAATTAACTAAAGTAGAAATCTTTAATTAGGCACTACTTACTACCGTTTGTCTCACTATTTTCCACAAAGAGTGTAGTTCTTTTTAAGTGCATATTCCATAACAGGTTACTCCCAATACCGACTTTAAAGAAATGCCGCTGTGACCTACATGACAAAAGTGAGACCATTTTTACATTTCTGATTTAAAAAAAAATACATGCAAAAAGCACATGGCAGAACTTTAAAGGTAGTTGCCAGTACAGGAAGAGATCTAAAGAAACTGACAGTCCCTGTATAAACCATTATGAAATTGAACCGATTAAACAGTGCAGACAAATCATTAACCATGGTATTTTGGGTTTCAATGTATCAAATTTGCATGCGTCTGTCGGGACCCACATATTTTGAAATTGTGCGTCTTTCTCGATTTTTATGCGTCTCTAATGCAGGATGCACATCTAGATTAATCACAGCTTTGTAATACCATAGTTCATTCATTACCTTTAATAATTATATATCGATAATTATAAACTTAGTATTTTATATTTTTAACAGTTTTATGATAAATAACTGATAAAGATCCTATGGCGCTTACATCGGTCACTTTGCCGCACATAACACATAGCTGATCACATGGTTTTATTTCTGTTACAACTTCAAAAAAAATTATGGCATTAAGAGTTTTTTTTAATATTAGCATGTGAAGGCAAAGAAATATTGATATTGCAATGACGGTAAGTAGTAAGAGAATCAAACGCAATTTGGGAGGGGAAACGAAACGGGAAGGGAAATGTCTTTGTAAAACAGCGGGAGGCTGCCTTGTCAAAACTGTGGGAGGGGGATTGTCCGCCTATTCATAAATCATGGGAGGGGAATTGTCCGTGATTCACATGAAATATGCTGTGATGGTAATTCTATAATCAACACGAGTTTGTTACCATACATAACAGAACAGAAATCGCTAGCATAAAAACAAAACAACCAGTCAATGTAGTTTTCACTAAATTGTTGAAGGGTTTGTAATTACAGGAAATGGATGAAAAGAACAAAGAGTAAAAATATGACAGTTTGACCACATTTCATTGTAATCTTCCCTTTTCAATGTCACACGTGTCACCTTTCCAGGGGGAGAATTTTTCCACCTCGTGGTGCTAATTACATACCAAACAATGCAAAACAGCATATCAATGGTTTGCTCTCTGGCTTAAAATCCCCTTTGAATTTATTTACAGTTGAAGGATCTATAGTTTAAAATTTACTTTTGAAAATCTATAAACACAATTTAAAGGTCAAGTAATGGATTGACTTATGTCTGTTACTAACTTATACCAAAGCAGTTGTTAAATTGTGTACAATATGGTTGACGGTAGAGTATGTGAGATATAATATAGAGTGATCCGCCTTAGACGTAATACTTAGAATTAGAGAATTTGATATGTCTGCTTTAAACAGCATGGTAATCAAGTGCAGAAATGAATTCTTCCTGGGTCAGAAATCGCAGAAAAATAATCCGTAGAAAAAAAACACATTTTTATGGCAAAAACTTAGAATATTACACCCGCAGAAATAACCCGCTATACAGTACCTATCCCTCCTAATGTTTGCTTGATAAGACCAGTCCTCTTTACCTTGTAAAGCCATGAACAACCCTTGCCCTAAAATGGGTTTGAACCTACAATCACTGGCTCCACCTTGTCCTAAAGTAGGATTGAACCTACAATCATTGGCTCCACCTTGTCCTAAATAAGGTTTAAACCTACAATCATTGGCTCCACCTTGTCCTAAAATAGGTTGAACCTACAATCATTGGCTCCACCTTGTCCTAAATAAGGTTTGAACCTACAATCATTGGCTCCACCTTGTCCTAAACAAGGTTTGAACCTACAATCAATGGCTCCACCTTGTCCTAAACAAGGTTTGAACCTACAATCATTGGCTCCACCTTGTCCTAAACAAGGTTTGAACCTACAATCATTGGCTCCATCTTGTCCTAAATAAGGTTTAAACCCACAATCATTGGCTCCAGTTATGTACATTACCACATGAGTTTAAACTCCAGTACAGTAACAGAACAATTTGGAATTGTATTGAGGGAACTGAAGGATGGAATACTAACATGAAGTAAGCTGTCTGACTGGATATTCAAATTCAAAGCAAGGAACCTATCGGATGACTATCTCCTACATCATCAATAATTCAGGAGTAGGGAGAAATCTCAAGGTAAACAAGTGTAGAGCAACAGAATACCAACACATGGTTCTGAAAATATCCTGTTATCACTTATTTGTCAAAAGTTACTCACTATAGACTCAAATGTAGTTTTCAATTAATATATTTTCATTTATTTTAACCAAAAATCTGCCCAAATCTATCTTTTTTAGGAACTGTTCCAAATATCACTGGAATACCATTAGCTGTACTTAAGACATTAAATTTAACAGGAAGGGCAGGAACTATATGCTGTATATGTTTCTAGCAGAGCCCCATCTTTTCAAACAGAAGCAGAGTTCTTATAACCCTTACCTTTTATCAAGGGAGATAATTTTTCCGTCCAATGCATGAAGAGATGCCCACTCATTGTTGTTGTGGAACTCAGACATCTGGATGCACATTTCTTGTACCATTCCCTGACTTAGGGGTCGTAGACTGGCAACCATCCACGCCTCCCGACCTGCTGAACATAGCATCCATTAATTTGTTTTTAATAGTAGATGCATATTTTCTATGTGTGTTTAGAGTTTTTAATGGATCCTAATTGTACTTAACTGCTTTACTACCCGATATTTTTCTGTGATAATCTGCTTACAAATTGCATCAGGCAAATTAGAAACTGGACTGTCGAGGGGTGAACAATCAATCAGACAAGCCTGTGGATTGCTTGCAGACTTATCTAGTTTTATGTACGAGTACATGTACATACATTATTTCCTTGAGAAATCTCAAGAGAGTAATAAACATTTCAATTTCAGCAAATTTCTTTTGACAAATGGTACAGACATCTTACATAACACTGCATGGATCATCAGCAATGCCATATGTACTTTCAGCAGCATTTATTCTGTTGCCATGGCAATGAACATTAGGGAGGTAGTTATTCTATATTAAGACAAGCTGTTCAACTTATATTTGTTCACATAATCCATGCATGCAGTTGAATAAAGGATATATGATCTAAGGGATTACACTTAGTACCTAATATCATCTTTCAGCAGAATGGCTTTCTTAGAGAACAAGCAAATAAAAATAATGTTTAAAAGTCTTGCTGATAGGAAAAAATATACTATTTCAAAATACCAAAATTTTAGAAAAGCCTAATTCTAAATTACAACAATTTTGGTGGGTATTGAAGGTTACTGGAATAACCTCCCTGAAAATGTTAAGTTACCGGTAAGTTTTCCAAAGATACATGGAAGAACATTTGCACATAATATTTTAGCAGTTTATATTCTGTTATGAGTAAAAAAGTATTGGGATTTATTACATATATACTAATACAGATTCTAAGTCTCATGCAGGAACTAGTTTTGTAATAAATAGAGGATCTTACAAAAGTATTTATTTGACATTGAAAATTATGAATCAAATAATGAGTTTCATATTTTTTCTATATGAAATAATTTATATGTATAAGTTTCTTTTTATAACATAACCCCAAAATACACATTTACCTGTCATCTGTGTCTTTTTTGGATGTTATGGGGAAAGCCCACAATCAATTTACACCAAAGACATTGGGCAGAGATAGGAAACTCTTGTGAAAGCCTGTGGAAAATATTGTTTAGGCATTCTGTGGTTTCATTCCAAATGAAACAAATATATAATAAAATCATATTGAAGCTTATTTTCATTTTTGCTCAGCTTAAATATCGCCTGCTTTAGTCATGGAAACCATTCTCGAAGAGAGATGACTGTGATAAAATTGGTAAAACACAGTGAATACTAACTCCTCCGTAATTTCTTTAATTAGTGCTTTCTTCTATTAGTTTTACTGTAAATCACTTATGATCAATTTATCGGGTTCTTTAATTGATTACCAATCAAAATCATATTAAATTTAATGTTTGCTGTGCTGAAGACATTGTAGTGATCTCCCCTTCGCAGTTTGACAGGTAAGGTGTGAAAACACAATAGCTCATCAGCACATGGCAGACAGGTTCAGATAAGAGGTGTGAACAAGGTAATTTAACTGTTTGCTAGGGGCCCAACTTTACTTCGGATAAAGGGTTATGGTTGAATAAACCAAACAAATAAAGGGTTGTATTTCATATGAACTTATATAAGGACAAAGGTTAGGTTAGGATAAAAGGTAGGCTTCAGATAACGTATGTTTGGATAACCAGTCCAACTGTATTTAAATTTATACATTAGACAGCTCAATAACTTAAGATATAAAACCATTTTTCTCCTCTAGGAACTTCCCAAAAATCAAAGGCCTGAAGGGACACAAAGGTGTCAAGCCTTAAAAACTTGAAAGTGCCACATGATAGTGGACTGAGCACGTTTACCGACACTGTATATATGGAAGATGTGAGCACTCTTTTGTTAGTGGAGTGAAGAATTGTTGGTCTAAGAACTGCATTATTCATAAGACATTTCAGCCAGCTTGACACCTTAATATCTTACAAAGACCGATACATTAAAGGATTTTCTTACATAAGGCTATAGGTTCATTGCTTTCCCAACCTACCGACCCTCTTTTTTATTTGCTGGAGACCAGAAACAAAACTTTTTTTTTGACCTTGAAACCAATCATATTACTTTCTGCTAGCTTTGTCAGGCATTAAGAAACTGAAAGAAAAAAAATTCAATGAAGACAAATAAGAACACTATCATGCCCTAGCTATGATGTCAGGTCTCTCAGAAGCTGAAAAAACCTGAAGGAATATATTCTGTGCAAATTGGAACATAAATGATGGCTGTAGCTTGGAAACAAATGTTTGTATCAGATATGAACTATCCCGTTAAAATGTCATATTGTGAATATCAAGGCAATCAAAAGAGACTATAAAATAATGCTTCCCGATTTAATTTCCAACATATAGCACCTCAAGAACAGTCTTTAAAATAAGCTGCATTAATTTTCAAAGCTGGTGTACCGCATGGTCGAGAATATTCACTATTGCTCTTTATGTACAGAACCTGTCCAGAAATTATGGCTATAGACTGTGTGCAAACTTTTCTAGATGACGTCAAGATTTAGGCATATGAAAATCACTGAAATGGAAAATTCAGTATCTGAAGTATACCATTAAATTTTCAGAGTCCTGGAACCTTTGCAACATATGCAACTTAACGCATAGAAAGGAAGAAAAAAAATAAGAAGAAGAAGAATAAACAAGAAACACGTCAAATGACACGAAACCAGGTTTTCAAAGGTTGCCCCAGGCAACCAGACTACTGTTTATTTCCAACCCTGTCATAGAAGCATATGCATGACATCACACAAATTGACATCCTTGTCACCCAATCATTTATGTTTACAATTCTTTTTTTTTTTCATTTTAAGTCCTGCATGTTTAAAGAACAAATATGTATTTTCTTCTAGAATATTGATGACATCATAATTCACTGATGACAACATAATATGCTTGATGACCTCAAAAGTACGGGGGAATTAAATCAGGCACTGTAATTTTTATAAATGTTGGTGAAAAGTTATGTCCCTTGACAAAGAGGAAGTTATTTGAAGAAAGCAAAAACTATTTAAGTAACAGTGGCCTTGACCTTGACCCTATTGACCTGAAATTCAATCCAAGTCTTCCTCTTCCCATAAGGTATCCATCTACTACATCATACTTCACTCCTAAAATAAGTTATTTGACAGAAACAAAATTCTTTTTTAGTAACAGTGACATTGACCTTAACCCTATTGACCTGAAAATCAATCCCAACCTTCCTCTTCCTATAAGGAAAAGTATTTCGATGGAAACCACTTGTTTGATGCAAATCTATTTTTAGAAACAGTGACCATGACCCTATAGACCTGAAATTCAATTCCAATCTTCCTCTTCCCATAAGGTATCTATCTACCAAATATGATCAATCTCAGCCTTCCTCTTCCTATAATGTATCTTCCTACCAAATATAATTACTTTACCTTAATTCTAACAAGTGATATTCGACAGAAACGCCTGCATGCCCACCCACCCAATGTCATAACCCATTCTTATCACCAGGTTTCAACTTTGTTAAAACAGTACAAACCCAACTTGACTTTCTGCATTTGAAATAAATCAAGTAAAAACTGTCATACCTGGGAGACCTGGAATGGAGGAGTCAGCATCTTCAATACACGTGTTGACTCGAAACACCTCATAAATTTTGTGAGCATCAGCATCAAGTTTCTTCCTGATCGCACGACAGAGCCGCACATGTATCACAGAATTATTGCCTTCAATTACATCAACTGAAGAAGAAAATATATTAATCTACACAATTCCTTTATTTAATACACATTCTATTCAAGAATGATAATAGCCTTTGTGGTCCATTCCTAATCATTGTTGACCTATAAAAAGATGGGTAGGCAAGATCCTTATATATCATTGTAATAAATTATACAATATTTAGTGCTTTTTAAACAATATTTTAGAGCTGTTGTCTTATGAAACTAAGGATAGCAACTGTTTTGGGTTCATAGAGCAAAACCTCATGATTATGATTCTAGATTTTTTAGAAAAAGGATGTTTCATTAATTAATTTATTTTTTTGGCAAGAAAATAAATAAGAGGTAAAATCAAGTTGTGGCTATGTAGAAAACCTTCAAGGAAATACACTCCTCCATAAATCATCTTATTCAGCATATTGATGTTTAGGTAATAAAGATATACATATCCATGTACAATTTAATGTTGAGTTGATTGATCAATTAAATGTTCTAGGGTTGAATGGTGTTTTCTTTGGCTAGTCAATGGCACTCTGTTAATCTAACCCCTATTCCATGGGTGAACCAATCGTGTCCAGTTTTGGACCAGGTATTGACCAGTAGTCCTTGAAATTCATTTTATGGTGTCTGTTAACCCTAGATACACTATTCAATTACAATAGAAAATATGCAGAGCAGGTCCATTACAAGGTGCACTATAATCAAGTAAACATAAATATAATACAGATCAAACTATAGGCCTTTAATACTTGAGTTTTAAATGATGTTACATAATTAAAATGTGGCTAAATATGACAAGGTATCTATGTTTAGATTCTATTATAATGAAACTGCAATGTACTTGTTTTGAAAATGTATAAATTGAAGTATTAAGAGGTAATTACCTAGAGACTTGAGGTTGTTATTGCCAGGCATGTTATCTGAGGATGACATAGTGTGATAGGACGGCTGCACATGGTTGGCGTTGAACTGTGACATAAAGACGGAGATGTCCTCCGGGTGGAGGAACTGGCTGATGGGGAAACCTATCATATCCGTCTGTAAACATACACGATGGCACATAGAAAATGTCAATATTGGGTGATTGTGGAAACCTAACATATCTGTCTGGATGGTGATGGGAAACCTATCATATCCATCTGGAAACATACACCATGGCACATAGAAAATGTCAATATTGGATGATTGTGGAAACCTATCATATAGATCTTGAAACATACACCATGGCACATAGAAAATGTCTGTAATTGAGTGATTGTGGAAACCTATCATATCCATCTGGAAACATACACCATGGCACAAAGGACATGTCTATATCTGGTGATTGTGGAAACCTATCATATCCATCTGGAAACATACACCATGGCACAAAGGACATGTCTATATCAGGTGATATCTCAATATGACCACCACTAGGGCAGGTCTTAATACAGAAGTTTACATAGTAAACTAAAGAATTATAAATACAAGAGATTAGAAAATACTGGTCTTAAAAATATGGTTCTGGTACTGAGGTACAGTGGGGCTTTCGTTCATGTTGGCAAACGAACCGCACGATACACGCACGATAAACGCAAACGAACCGCACGATACACGCACGTTACACGATAAACGAACGATAAACGAACGATGCATATACACGTTTGATACACGATGCACGATACACGGACCGCACGAAACGAACAATTGCAGATAGGCACGGTAGCGAGGTTAATCGATTTACTCGTTTTTTTTCGCCCAAGTGAACAAGGCAATTAATCAATTTATAAATAAAACCATCAATAAAACTAACACATACACACACACATGAAAAAAAACAACGAATGTTCTATAATAGGAAGTCACATGTTCTAAATCGTGTCGAAATTACAAATAATTGTCGTTACACATTGAATTTCCCATTTTCGGCGCAGGGAATTGCTGTACACGTATGTGTTTATATTGTGGTTTCTATGACAACACTGAAGCCCTGCATCAAATTTCATAAGCATTAATGAATTCTGTGTTTAAATTAAAACAGGGAAGGACGAGAAAGAAGATTTAAGAAAAGTAATACTAAATACTGAAACTAATCTTTAACTTTATGCAAATATATATTATAGATCATATATTTACATCACCAGATTTGTTTCTTATTGTGTACAACATATTCTTATATATAACATTAACATTATAAAAAAAAAATATATATATATATATATATAAATTTAATTATAACAAGAAAACGATATCAAATTATTTTAACACATATCAAACATGTCCAAAATGTTTGTTTCATCCCCCCCCCCTCTATATATATACGAATATCTTTTTTTTCCACTTTTGTTTTAGTAAGTTACGTTACATGTATGAATTCCAGGCACATTACATTTTAAACATGAAGAGATACATAATAACAATACAGACATATAAAATAATTCATATACTATTCACATAAAAGACCTATTTTGGAGCCAGCACCCGATATTGATAGTCAACAGAAACATGCAAGTCTTTTTCAATCCTCCAGTATCTTGGCACTATACATAACGTCCTGTAACGTCCCTTTGAACTTCAGACTGAAGGGTGGTAACTGGTTATGGTACTTTGTTATATTATGGCTGAGCTGCCGCAAAGCCGGAGATGAAATTCGCTTTTTTGCTAACTATATTTTCTTTAATGCTGCAAGCTCTAGATTTTTACATTATTTAATACATATATTAGCAGGCCGTATGCCAAATATATTTGTATTTTATAAATTATAAATGAAAATGAAAATCTTAAATTAGGTATCACTAAATAAACACTCTGTTATGAATTTTTGCTTAATGGTTTTATTAAAAATAACGATTAAAACACAAGCACTATGTAATTGTTTTGCAAAAGTTATCCAAAACAATATTGTAAATAGTGTATATAGTGATATTTGCACTGCTCTCCGTTTGGAGCTTCTAAAGTAGTGTTAAATTAGGTAACTTTTTTCAGTTTATTATGTTAATATCTGGCGACACTTGAATATTTACCTGGCAATCTTCTTTATATCTGTGAGTCGATCTCTCTGTCTCATTTCTTTTCCAATTTTTAAACAGCCTGGTTTCATCTTTTTTTTTTTTTTTAATTACATATTGTACTTTAAACTTGATCATTATACGATCGCTGCACCATTATTTCTCGACCGCTTAGCTGCTCGATTAAAAAAAAATCGGGTATGAAACCCGACCGATTCCGACCAAGGTAGACCATCCCGACCACTCCTGATCATTCTGCCGACCAAGGTAGACCATCCCGACCACTCCTGATCATTATGCCGACCAAGGTAGACCATCCCGACCACTCCTGATCATTCTGCCGACCAAGGTAGACCATCCCGACCACTCCTGATCATTATGCCGACCAAGGTAGACCATCCCGACCACTCCTGATCATTATCCCGACCACTCCTGATCATTCTGCCGACCAAGGTAGACCATCCCGACCACTCCTGATCATTATCCCGACCACTCCTGATCATTCTGCCGACCAAGGTAGACCATCCCGACCACTCCTGATCATTATGCCGACCAAGGTAGACCATCCCGACCACTCCTGATCATTATGCCGACCAAGATAGACCATCCCGACCACTCCTGATCATTATACCGACCAAGGTAGACCTGGTCAGGCTGGATCGAGTTTATTAACATATCAGATATATATGTAGTTACACAATTTTAAAAATCAAGTCATAAGTGTTTCAAATGTGTAACATAATAAAAGTATTTATTTTCCCATCGGTCTTGTAGGATTTCTTAATGGATCTTTGTTGACCAAAAAAAAAATGATATAATATTCATCCAAAATAAATCGCATGTACCCAAACCTCATTTAATTGTGTCGGTGTTGCTATTATCTGGAATATTCTTTTTATTTTGTTTCAGGTGTTTTTGTGGGTTTTTTTTCATTATTTATTTAGTTGATATATATTACTACCCTCTTCAGGGAGGTAGATTTTTCATCATGCACAATTATAGATGGTCAATGTATATAAAGATCATGTAACATATGCTTTAATTTTTACATAGACATGTTTTTATATGAATAAATAAAAGAACTCAATAACGTGTGTGTCAATTGATCATTTCTTTTCTTTTCTCTCTCTTGTGAGAATGATTTTACAGCGAATTTATTTTAACCACCTATTTGATCTATAGGCTGTTTTTTAGATACTATGTTTTTTTGGGGGGTTTTTTCGTCTTATATTTACTTTTAAGACCAAGGTTTTCCTTTAGTAAATCAGTTCTCTTTCTCTTTTGTTAAATTTACTTATTTGTTTATCTGAATGTCAAACGGACAGTTAGTTGGTATATTCAAAGGTACATCCAGTAAGGAAGTGTCAAAACGATGTGTCTTGTGGGGTGTCAAGCTGGAACACCCGGTATGGTACATTTGTATACACAGGAAGTTCTTGTCAAACATGTGAGGGGCATCACCTGCGACCCAATTATGTTGTGCTAGAAATAACAAACAACAACAATAAAAAAAGGTATATATTGCGATAAAGTTTGTCAACCGCCACATTTACATTGCGATCTTAATACCGTGCCGAATTGCTTCTCATTGTGCTCGTTCGACTTGTGTTATATTCAGGGAAATATTTGTGGATATTCTTGGATCTATCTGGAACACCTGGAAATAGGAAAGTTTGTCTTCTTCCTTGTTTTTTTTTTTTTTTTTTTGTCTTTTTTTTGTTTTGTTTAAACATGTATTGTAATTTACAGCCTTGTTATAACAATTATTATTAGAATTATTAAAATGCTGTATCATGATGGTAACCCAACTTTTATAAGTCAAGCAATTTTCTTAGTCTCACCTACAAAACTCTATATAACCTTAACAACAGTATCCAACAGTTATTTTTTCTCTCACAATTTTTATTTTACATAGATCTCTTAGCTAGAATGGAATCAGTATCCCCAATTAAGAGACCTGTTGAATAATAAAATGGTAACAATATCTGAGGAAGTAAATGTTTTAAATACTTAAAAAGGTGGTTTTGATCTAATTTACTATCATCAAAACAAATATATGATTTATATGACGGTAGTCGATTTAATTTAAAACAAACAGAGCAGACAGATTCATATAAATTCAATAGGAGAACCAGCTATTTACGGTAGCCTATATTAGAAAAAGATCGAGATATATCAAATTCAAGTCATACGTAAATCAAAGCAAATTGAGGATATGGGATGATTGGGATAAGATGATTTTTTTAATACAGAATAAGACTTTGTTAAATTTTTAAGTATTTGATACTGGAAGTACATCGATGGGAAATAAAGTAGGTCTACAAAAGATCACCGAAAAAGGCGCAAAGAGTGGGTAATTAGCTTTATTTTACCAGGAGTCAGCTTATTAAAGGATATAACAATACAGAAAATGGCATTAATTTTAAAGGGACAGGCTTCATTTTCACACGTGCCACTAATTGGTGAACAATATAAACGGCTTAGGATAATCCTTTGTTGACGGAAACCTGGAAATTGCTTCTTTTGTTCTATAGAATTTTTTCTTTCTTTTCTAGTTAGATTTGGATATTTCAAATAGAAATAAAAAAAAGTCTAAATTACCTGTCCATGATTAAACGAAATTAACATGTGTGTGAAAACAGTAACAGTTTGCGGCCATTTTGCTGCAGATTACAATTTTCAGGACATTTTTGTTTCTGCGATGGCCGTTGGTGTATTTTTCAACAACCTTAGTAATTTTTGCAAAATACTGAAAATGTAGCATATGTAACGTTAAACGTAAACTGGAAAAAAATATGAGTGCTTTTCGGAGGATTTGGCTAATTGGGTCTAGCTGGTACAACGTATCTTATATTTAGTTCTTGAATAAATTATCCATTAAATATGTATGTATTTGTTAAATTTATTTAAAATATAATTTATTTATCTATTTAAAAATTTAATTGCAATTTGAGGATAATATCACAGGCTAGGTGACGCGGACAGAAATCGTCGAACAAAAGATGAAACTCTAAAAGTTTAACCCATAATTTTTCAACTCAATCTACACAACTTATCTATGTAGACTCTAATCTATTTCCTTCACCCATTACTCAACAACTACATTTCAAAAGATAAAGGCATCCATAACCCACTTTAAACAATATGACCCGTTCGCCGGAAAGTCTTGAAAATTTATTAGATCTATAACGATCCTATGCTTTGAACAATTATTTATTCGCGCCAAGCGTCATTGGTAACCGCATAATACTATTTAATTGGCTATCTTACAGCAGGTGAAGTGATCTCCCTTTGTACACAATACAGGGGAGACCACTCTACGTAGTTAACTCATTATTTTTATTAAACATGAATCGATATAAGACTTAAATTGTAACAGACAACGTAAGTAATCTACAGTTAAATGTTGCCATGCGGTGAGTAACCACTTAACTGATTTTGAAAAGCTGAAATTCTAATGCTGGCTTTTAAGGAAGCGCTGAACTCAAAATATATCGTGCGGAACGATTCACACGGAAGGAACGATGCGATAAACGAAACACGTTACACGATACACGAAACACGTTACACGATACACGAAACACGTTCCACGAAACATGTTAGAATCACGCACGATAAACGCACGCACCATACACGAACGATACACGGAAACGGAACGCACGATACACACACGATACACGAAAAATATGCCAACATGAACGCAAGCCCCACTGTAACTTCATATGGCTGTGCTAATCATAGTTTTGATGGCTACATTGTGAAACTAAGTTGCTGATGTGTTCACAAATTTAGCAATAGAAACAAAGCATGTCTGGAATTTAAACATAATTTTTATAATTAAGATTTAAATAAAAAAAAATCATCTTGCTTTTCATAAAATAGGATATTATGGAATAGTTTCTCTTGCATGCAAAACATATTTAAGGACATATTGAGGGCTCAGCGCAAAACGGTCGTAACTTGTTCTTTAATATATATAAGTTACGACCGTTTTGCGCTGAGCCCTCGAATTTATTATACTGACACCTGTTTTATGCAGTATTTCAAGGGACAAAACTTATAAAGTCTTCTTTACCAAGGTAGCTACCATATACAGATGTCAAATACATGATAAAATGACACACACAGAATGAATATAAACATAATGTACATTACAAATAAAAAAAATGGCCAATACTGAGTACAAGTAAATTTACATATTTACATAATATATACTATAACTATATAGAAACAATACTGAGTCTTAACCCTTTCCCTCATAGAGGAAACCATGAAAAGACCTATGCGAACAACATAAAACCAGATCAGCCTGCGAGTAACTCGCAGGCTGATCAGGTTTTAAGCTGTTCACTGCTCCTCAGTGGTCTGGAAATGAGGACTTTATAATTAAATTTGGTAAGGTATAACTGTGGTTTCCTGCAGATCAGGCTTTATGTGGTACGTGCGTCAAAATGAGTCTATATGAGGGAAAGGGTTAAAAAAACACAAACTATACAGAGGGATCATTCACACAATACAAGATGGTATGACAGTACCTGATAGTGTCCCAGCATATCTGTAATCTTAGGTGTGACAAACAACACAGAGCCTGAGGCAGATACAACTAGTATGGCGAATCATGGATCTGTAAATACACAAAAAATGAGATGATTTTCAAAATAATTATTTAAATCTTTTTCCTTGTTTAAATGTTTGGTTGTTTTCTACATTTACTGACCAAAATAAGAGAAATAATTTTCACTTTTTTTTATTTTTTTTATTTAAAGCATTGAAAAGTGTTCCCATGCAATGAGTCACTGAAGAGTTGTATGCATGTTTTTCTTTAAACACGTCTTACCTTTCTAGTGTGTATATACAGCTAAAGCCCCAGTCAGAGATGAAATATAACCATGTTATAGCTTAAGTTTGCGAGATACAACTGTAAATTGACTCCATAATGGCAGAGTTTCTCAATTTACAGACTGGAAAAATGATGACTTTGATCAAAATGTTTGAGAAAACTACTTACACTAGACACAACGGCTTCCAATTATTTATTGTCATATACATGTACATATATGAATATTATGTCAGAAAATGATGATCTTTAAGCATTCCATTCATTCTGCTGGATTTAATCATTCTGAATGCATGACTTCTAGCGTCAGATGATTCCCAAGACACAGTAACACAGAACTTTGTACAAATTATCACATCTTGTCTCCCATTTTAACCCTTTCCCTCATAGAGGACACCATGAAAAGACCTATGCGAACAGCATAAAACCAGATCAGCCTGCGAGTAACTCGCAGGCTGATCAGGTTTTATGCTGTTCGCTGCTCCTCAGTGGTCTGGAAATGAGGATTTTACAATTAAATTTGGTAAGGTATAACTGTGGTTTTCTGCAGATCAGGCTTTATGTGGTACCTATTGAGTGCGTCAAAATGAGTCTATATGAGGGAAAGGGTTAACCAAAATAGTTTCCCTTTACTCTTTCTAAGATGACAGCAGACCTTTGTGCTTTGGAAAATACAAGCAAAGTCTGTGTTCTTTCACAATAGATTTACTTGTACCTTATAATATCAACTGTACTTTTTGTTTCTGTTTACTGATCAATCCTCTAGTTATATACATCACTCCCAAAATAGTAATGAATTTCAAACATTTTGATTTCCTACGGGATGCAAGTTTTTCATTAATTTTCAGATTTTCTGAAGACAAAACTTCTTAAAACAAATGAGTTCATTATAATTCTGTTTAAAGAAATAGCAGACAATGGTATTATCAAATTGTAAGCATAAAGTTTATATACAGGTATGTTGATTTCATGCCACAGACACGTGAGACATAGAATAAACAAATGTTTCTTGAAAATATTAGCTTACTGATTAGCATGAAAAAGAATGAAAAGATTGTGCAAGAAATGTAAAAAGGCTGATGTTGTATTTATTGTATACTTGGCCTTTTAGACTTTTACAGGTATGAATATTTATAAGTTGACACCTTATTCAATTGACCCATTCATAAGCAGTTCATGTATCCACATATTTGGACTGAAATTGAGCCCATGGTAAAAAAATCTATTTCCTCAAATTGTTTATGGTCAATTTTTTTCAAACAATAGACACATTTCTCTAAAATGTAAAAATTGTTCCTCAAAAAAATGCTTTCCTTAAATAAATTTGTATGAATTTTGACTTTTTTTTAATACATAATTTTTGGCATCAAATTTTACCCTTCAGTGTAGAAATCAAAAAATATTTTGCTAAAAGTATGATAATGGGCCTCATGAGACTTTGGAGTATTTCTAAGAAGCAGCACATGTTTAATACATTTTAATACAATAAATTTGATTTTATCTAATAAATTTACACAAACAATATGCCTTGAGGAGAACTTAAGTTATACATTGTTTAAACAAGAAGTTGTCAGAAGGCAAATAAAAACTCTCCAAGCAGATCACTTTTAGAAAGTTGCTGAAATAAAAAACATTTAATACCTCTTTCAGTTTCTTCTTTCTTAGAGTTTATAAATTGATTTTCCAAATGAACTATTTTGTTTCGACTGTCAAATCATTCTGAATGTTGGACAGTTTATGTGTGTATACAAACACACTATAAAATTAAAGAAACTGACCAAACCATTTTTTCAATCTTATATACCTTATTTTTACATCTAAAACAATATGTCAACCCTTCGGGCATTATTGCATGGACAAGGTTGTTTTTTTTCCAAATTCTTTAAATTATGATTTGAAAAGGGGCTAAAACTTTGTCAAAAATTATGAATTTTGCCATATGTTGAGTTAAATGGTCATTTTTTTTTTTTTACCAAAAAAATATTTGAATCTGTCAACCCATTTGGGAATAATCACACAGACAATGTGGGCTTTTTTTTTGCAAATTCTAAGTCAAAAAGTGGCTATAACTGTGTCAAAAATTTATTGATTTTGCCCAAAATCAAATTTGACTCATATTTTATTACATGTTAAACATGTGTACCAAAATTTATATAAATCTGTCTACCCATTTGGGAATTATTGTGCAGAAACTAAAGTTTGACGCCACTCACCCACTCACATATCCCAATCTAAAACCTCTCCGAGGACTTCATCCCAGCGACTTAAAATATCAAAAGTATCACTACAAAGACAATATGAATCAGTAAATACGCAATAATTTTATTATAATGAAAAAGATATTCACCTTCCAGATTTGGCTGAGCAATGTTGTATTAAGGGTCCTTTTCTTGCTTCCTTGTGATTTCATCTTCAGGCCTAAAACAATTAAATAAACAAAAAAAGAAAATATTATGAACAACAATAATGATATGTATGGTATAATCATTTTTGTTTTATTTAAATGTATACTTAACCCTTTCCCTCAGAGAGGAAACCATGAAAAGACCTATGCGAACAACATAAAACCAGATCAGCCTGCGAGTAACTCGCAGGCTGATCAGGTTTTATGTTGTTCGCTGCTCCTCAGTGGTCTGGAAATGAGGATTTTGTAATTAAATTTGGTAAGGTTTAACTGTGGTTTTCTGCAGATCAGGCTTTATGTGGTACCTATTGAGTGCGTCAAAATGAGTCTATATGCGGGAAAGGGTTAAGCTGGAAGATTGTTTCAACTAATAAAATGATAATCCCACATTTAATTTCATCAAATGAGAGCTTATAATCTGGCTTGAGGTTCAACAACAATACTTAGCAAATTAGAAATAATTCAATTCTTAAGTTGAAGCTCTTTTCATCATTCCTGTTAAATGAAATATTTAAGCTAATTACAAAGCTGTTATAAATATAAGAAATGAAATGTTTTGGTAATTTTTAGGTAAACAAGAGTAATGAAATGCACTCTTAAATAAATAAATATTACTTAATACTTAAGCTTTTGTTGGCTGAATTCGAGCCGCAAAGATCAACTGTGTACCAGTCCTGGTATTAACTTGTGCTGGAGTTTGCCTTTGATGCGACAGTATTTCAGTATTTCAACTTTTATCTTATTACAGTTCCAAAATACATTAAGGAAGCTGAACCACACAACAAGCCATGTGAAAGGCTGCCTCACATTTACAGTCCCAGTACAAGAAGGTAAGACTGAGATTACAACCACTCAGCCACAGAGGCCTCAGTATAATCAGCTTGCTTGTACTTCCCAGGCTTACCTGCTTTAAACTGCCAGATATTATTGAAAATAGGGGTACCATCATAAATCGAGAAAAACAGTTCATACCATTGGTTTAGTGATTTCATAAGTATGAATGCATCATGACATTTGTATCAACCAAATGAATTCCAAACATTATAATTTTCAACCTTTCAATGCTGCTAGTAACATTAATTGCGCTAGTTCTGGACATAAATGTGTAAAATCTTACTGCCCTGAACTGTTTTTTGCACCTTCATGAACATATAGTTTTAGGTGAGAATGTACCTATCAGGGCATAAGAAATATATATTACGATATAAAAACATCAGACTTTGTGCACAAAATGTTGAACTAATAATGGATTATATTTATATCTAAATAGAGAAAAAGTCCAGACTTTCAAAGTACATGTATGCTGATATATAGTGACTGTTTAACCAGGCGATTTGGACATAACAAGTCTCAAGTATTATATCTTATTTGAATAATACATGTAACTAACAGACTTTTTTACCTCAGTCTGAACCTTAACCCTTTCCCTCATAGAGGAAACCATGAAAAGACCTATGCGAACAACATAAAACCAGATCAGCCTGCGAGTAACTTGCAGGCTGATCAGGTTTTATGTTGTTCGCTGCTCCTCAGTGGTCTGGAAATGAGGACCTTATAATTAAATTTGGTAAGGTTTAACTGTGGTTTTCTGCAGATCAGGCTTTATGTGGTACCTATTGAGTGCGTCAAAATGAGTCTATATGAGGGAAAGGTTTAATAAGTGCCAGTTTACATCAACCAGATAATGCACCTGAAATGTCAGGTTTACATAAAGAAAACTGTAATGTCAATACAGCCACATGCCTTGTATGAACACTGACAAAAAAACATATTGATAAAATACTGGGAAATACAGAGGGCTCTCAGCAGGTGTCAGGCTTAATTTCTTGTGGAAAATATAAATCTATATTTATGAACGCAATTTAGAACAAGAGTTGTCAGGGGACTGTGAGCACGCTCAACTATTCAAAATGCTTGGTAAATCAAATGAAATCTATTTTAATTCTTGCCCGTCATATACCCTGTATATAATAATAGTCAAAAATTATACACCCTGATAGTCTGATACCCCTAAATATGAATATGAATGAAGTCTAAAATCAGTCCCATGCCTAGTTACTGAGACATAAGCATAATAAAACTGTGCATGCAAAACTTTAACCAAAATATAAAAGTAATAAAAGGGCCATAATTTGTATAAAATTCAGTCAAAGAGTTATCCTCCATGTTTTTCTGATGCCCCTGAACACACTCATAAACTTTCTAGTCAATACCATAAAACAATTTCTGAAATATAAGCTGGAATACATGACATTGTAGTAGCTTGAATGCAAAACTTTAACCTAAAAGTCTAAGTCAAAAAGTGGTCATAATCTGCCTTATATTCCATCAAAAACTACCTGTCTCTATAATGTGATACCACTGAACATATCAAAGAAGTTTCAAATCAATCCTATGCCTGGTTACTGAGATATAAGCATAAAATTACCTTGCATGCAAATCTTTAACCAAAATTTCTAAGTTAAAAAGGGGCCATGATTTGCAAAATATTCCATCAAGAGCTATACACAGAAATGTATCTACCCCTAAATATATTTAGAGGTTTCAAATCAATCCCGTGCCTGCATACTGAGATGTAAACATGAAAGTACCTTGCATGCAAAATTTTAACCAAAACTTTTAAGTTAAAAAAGAGCAATAATTTGTATTAAATTCAGTCAAGAGTTATCTACCCTGGTTGTCTGATGCCCCTGAACATAGTCCTAAACTTTTAAGTCAATACCATGAATGGTTCTTGAGATATACAATTGACATATAAGGTCAATAGTAACTTGCACGCAAAACTTTAGCCAAAAGCTGCCAACGCCAATGCTGAGGCAAAGATGACTGCAATAGCTCTCATATTCTTCCAATAGTCAAGCTAAAAATATAAAAATGAATACTAACAATGACTCAACACTTTTCAAGAGAGGACCAATTAGTACACACAAGAATGAACCATATGTCAATATTAACTCAGACCTAAAATGGGAAGAAAAACCCTCTTGTATTTCATTCTAACAGGCAGCAACCAAAGGACATTATCAGGCAACTCTATTCAAGATCAACCTCTTTGTCCTCCTGTCAGAAACATTTGTCAATAAACAATGTCAGGTTGTTTTGTAAGTACTATACCAAAATAGTAACTTATTTAATATATTACAAGAACAGACATATCAAGCTGGGTTCAAATTAATAAATATCTGGAGCTATAACTGATGAATACTCTGACTCAAAATGACTTTTTTGTAAAGCAGAACATAACAAGACAGGAGGGGACAATAAGCATGCTGTGAAGTGATGGTACTGTAACAGAGTCTTCCTGCATGACTGGTATTAAAAACCGAAATATTATCAAATTATTTTTTATTTCTGAATTAGGGAAGAAGATAAATATTTCATAATTTTGATATATGGCAGGGATTATATTTTTATATAATTTAAATTATATCAGTCGGGGAAAAAACTATTACAACTTATGCTAACCCTTCTCAATGATTCATGAATTAGACCAATATGTGTACTTCATTTCTGTGAAGATCACAAAAGATTTTAGGCCCCAACTCGAATCAGAACCATAACTCTTGGATCCACAGTCAAATATATTACCAAGAGACCCAGGTGCTCTAATTTAAAGTCTAAATTCTTCTTTGTGAACAATGACTACATGCTGAACATGAGAACTTTGCATGGAGTAAGATTGTAAGAGACTACAATAAAGAGATATGAAAGGCAGAACTTCACAAGTTGTCATTGAGCGTGTCTCAGTGTTATCCTGTACATATGTCCGCCTATCAGTATCAAGGAGTGTTTGTTAATAATCTAGTATATCAGTCTGTTTTACCTGTCTGTATTCCCCTTCCCCCATTTCCTTCTCACTGATTAACCCTTTCCCTCATAGAGGAAACCACGAAAAGACCTATGCGAACAGCATAAAACCAGATCAGCCTGCGAGTAACTCGCAGGCTGATCAGGTTTTATGCTGTTCGCTGCTCCTCAGTGGTCTGGAAATGAGGATTTTGTAATTAAATTTGGTAAGGTTTAACTGTGGTTTTCTGCAGATCAGGCTTAATGTGGTACCTATTGAGTGCGTCAAAATGAGTCTATATGAGGAAAATGAGTCTATATGAGGAAAGGGTTAATATGAGTCTATATGAGGGAAAGGGTTAATATGAGTCTATATGAGGGAAAGGGTTAATATGAGTCTATATGAGGGAAAGGGTTAATATGACAGGATGTAAGGATACCTACACTGCTGGAGCTTCATGTAGCTGACCGTCAATCTCAAGATGGCCGACTTGTCCAGCCGACGGTGAGCATACTTCACAGTCGGCACTTCCTCCGCCAGCTGTGTGATGAGATTGTTGAGCTTATCTCGTCGCAATTTCTCTCCATCTTTCCTTGAGACTCTGACAAAAAGTTTGTTAAAAAACTGTTAGATACTGCACCTTATAAATACAGGAGTTTCCGGTTGGAACCTGCCTGCATCCAGCAGTGCTCAAATTCATATATACATCTCACAAAAGAGAGCTTTACCAGTACATGTACCATTTTTAACAACTAAGGAATGTTGCTGTCGGGGATCAAACTCCCAACCTCCCAATTCTGAGGTCATAATTATGTGATAAATTAGCCCACCCAAATGTGATGACAATATGGACAACAAGACTTGTTTCTGATTATATCCCGTGAAGTTTCATCCAATTCAAGTATAGGTTTTGGAGATGAAGAGTGGACAAGATTGAATCTACAGAAACAGGCAGATAAACAAGCTGATTCCAGTAGAATCTTAAGATAATAAGGAGTTATTTCAATTGTTACTCAAGATTCTACATAACAATGCTATACACTGCATATCAAAAATAACACCGTAAGTTCTAAACTTTGGGTGACCTAACACTTGCCAATTTTAAGACTTCACCAACATTAACAAGGGATAGTAAAAAGAATTTATTTCTATGGACCATCTGTGAGCTTTAATCATATAGACTTGGGTACTTGAGAGTAGATTAATGGCTCTACACTGTGTTGCTTAATACTCCTCATAAAGGCTATACTTCAGACACATGACAACATTTCACTTGCTTGAACTTCATACAAACTACAGGCACACTTTATGCTGCAGTTGCTAATGCCTGCATGGTGACCTGGGGTTACAGCACATCATTTCACACTGCCAATACATGGTATAGGCTGAGGTCAGACAAAAGGACTATTATTAACAACCGTCAGTCGACAAGCCACACATCACCCACACACACCCCTCCCATCACTACAACCATGGGTATTAACTTGTAGTGACCAGACAATGTGCCATTAACACCTGTGATGTCATCCTGTTATGTAGCCCATAGACAAGTCAGATCTTAGTGAGAGGAATGCTCAGTTTGAACTAGAACTATCACTGAAGGTGGTTAATAACCTCGCACTTGCCAATTTGACTTTGTGTAATGTGGGAACAATAGTTATATAGACAACCGTCCTATGAAGAGGAGAGGGGGTGGGGTATAACTAGAACTTTCACTTGATCCCCCCTCCACCTGCTGTCTTCATGTAATGTAAGAGTAGGACATGAAATGTGATGACCAGGACAATATGAAGACAATGGGTGATGACCTGGACAATATGTTATGACCAGGACAATATGAAGACAATATGTGATGACCAGGACAATATGTGATGACCAGGACAATATGTGATGACAAGGACAATGTGTGATGACCAGGACAATATGTTATGACCAGGACAATATGAAGACAATATGTGATGACCAGGACAATATGTGATGACCAGGACAATATGGAGACAATATGTGATGACCTGGACAATATGAGGACAATATTTGATGACCAGGACAATATGTGATGGCCTGGACAATGTGATGACCAGGACAATAGGTGATGACTAGGACAATATGTGATGACCAGGACAATATGTGATGACCAGGACAATATGAAGACAATGTGTGATGACCTGGACAATATGTGATGACATGAACAATGTTTGATGACCAGGACAATATAGGGACAATATGTGATGATGAGGACAATATGTGATGACCAGGACAATATGTGATGACCTGGACAATATGTGATAACCAAGACAATATGTGATGACAGGACAATATATAATGATCAGCGTGATCCTCTTATATAGCCCACATTTCAGAATTCTGTGTAGAGCATATGGGTGGTATAATAACTTTAAAGTGACAAGTACCTTCAAGTGGTTGGAATATTTGAATACTAATCTCACAGATTATTCAGATTTAATTAATTTAATCACAATCAACCATCATAAACCGTTGGAGAACTTTGCTGTACTACGTGAATTTGAATTTTCAATACATAAAGCTGCACTTATGATGCTTTTCTGTTATAACGGTCCTATGTTTATCTTGCTGTAAGCTTTTTAACCAACATAAATCATCAGAGAAAACTAGAGCTATCACTAAAGGTGATGAATACCTCCCACACCGCTTCTTGTCACAAAATTGCTCTCCAAAAAGTGGCAGAATTTGATACCACTAATGAAAACTATGAGAAGAACAGGCAGATCAAACAGAAGCTTTGCAAAGCAACCTAAAACATGCTCACATTCTATCCCCCTCATGGTGCACTCTGCTAACAATGATAACACAGTGGAAAGCGATGCTATTGCTCTGAGAAACGGCACAGGCGAGAAAATTCTCCATAACTCAGAAAACAAGTGCCGGTAGAACCAGTGGATGCTCCCCAAACTGTGCTTTGTCACTTGATGGGTACTTTATTATACTATATATGAGTTCCGGACAAAATTTAAGTATGGAAAATAACAAAGGACAATAACTCCTAAATTATGCAAAACAGAGTTATGGTTCACTGCACTTCTCCTCATTGAGATGATCTGCCTACGAAGTTTCATGTTGATACCTCTTATAGTTTTTGTGTTATGCTCCGGAAAAAATTATGACGGCTAGATGGACAAACGAACAAACAAACGGACAGACGAACAAAGCAGTAACTATATACTCTCCCTTGGGGGAGCATAAAAATCATTTAACCATAACAACTGTACAATATGCACATCTGTGCTTGCTAGTGAAACTTCCTATGTAGTTTGACTGAAATCCATCCAGTAGTTATTGACAAATAGTGTGGACAAAGAAAGCTAAGAGAAATTCATTAAAGGGCCATAACTCAGAAAAAAAAACATTCAACTCAGAAAATAATTATTCAACCGTAAAAATTTTCAATATGCATATCTGTGCTTGCTAGTGAAACTTCCTATGTAGTTTGATTGAAATCCATTCAGTAGTTATGGAGAAATAGCGTTGGACAAAAAAAGCTACATACCGACTGACATACCGACCAACACAGTGACTCCTATATACCCCCCACCACACACCCCAAAACTAAGTTTGTGGGAGGTATAATAATTCTGTTCATGACCATTTTCACAAACACTTAAATTGTAATGATGCACTGACCACCTGATTTATATGTATTAGACAGCTACTTCATGTTCTTTCATCATTTTTTGTTAATCACAGGTAGAGGAAGACCCAGAATTCACCTGGGTAGTCTTACCACCCACATATCATTAAAACTGATTTAACCCTTTCCCTCATAGAGAAAACCATGAAAAGACCTATGTGAACAGCATAAAACCAGATCAGCCTGTGAGTAACTCGCAGGCTGATCAGGTTTTATGCTGTTCGCTGCTCCTCAGTGGTCTGGAAATGAAGATTTTGTAATTAAATTTGGTAAGGTTTAACTGTGGTTTTCTGCAGATCAGGCTTTATGTGGTACCTATTGAGTGCGTCAAAATGAGTCTATATAAAGGGTTAAGTCAAGCAAATACCTA
>CM037782.1:4723818-4762180 GCA_021229015.1 Solen grandis | reverse complement strand
ACATGCTTATCACACAGTCATGGACGACTGCCGATTCGGATTACCTACACAGCAGGGGGCCATAAGACAATAGGAATCTGGCTGGTCAGTTGGGTACGCGGGTGGTTCAGTATGGGGGCCCACGATGGGGATTTCCTCTAGACAACACTACTATGATGTAATCAAAGGATTTTATAGCCTAGAAAAATGTATGACCATGGCAGCTGGGGGGGCCAAGGCCCCCTCGGCCCCCCCGGTGGATCCGGGCCTGATGGACTACTAATTAACTGCCTGGAAAGCAACAAAATCATCGGCTTTTGCTTACAATATCTAGTTCTAACCAGTTTTGAAAGGAGATAATGAAAATGTCCGGTTCCATAAACAGTTGCGTACATGGCTATTGTAAGGAATTTTCAAAATTCAAAACGCCTTGGGTCAAATTCTGGGACATATTTTGAGATTTTCAGGATGTATAATACATCTACGTCTGCTTATTAAAACCCTTGAGCTTATAGTAAAGCATCACTGTTTGTCTAAAGTTTCAAACAGTTGAAAAATCAAAGCATTAAAAATTAGAAAGATTGTATTCTAAATACTTAAAATATCAAGATAATATTTTCACAATTTGTAACTTATTATGTGTTTGATAAGTTAGTAAGTTTTTGTATAAATTTTGGTCCTGGCACAATGGCGATCTTGGCTCATTACATGTATTTTCCATGCAATTTCTTGTTCTATGTTTTTGATTCACTTTAAACTTACCAACTTCAAATACAAAGTAATTTTGATAGCTTTAAAAGAAATACAGTTTCATAATGCTACACAGTTTTAAAGTAAGCTAAAAAAACACACTGTTCAATTAAGATATTTTTTTGTTGAAGATTTATGAATTAAATATCAAGAATGTAGAAGATACAAAAGTATAGTAGCTGTGTACAACATCTACATGTACTTCATCAGTATTTAATACTGGATACTGTCTGTCAATCATTCTATAGCAGTTACATGCATAAGGTATAGTAAACAAACTGCAATTCATATTGTGAATCTTGACAAGTGTTTCCGGATGCGTATCATATAGCGACCTTGGTGAAATTAACAGCTGTAACTATTATTAATGTCACATTTTTCATCTTTCATTTCAGCCTTTGTGGAACGTTTTTTCCGTTTACGGGGAAATCTGTTGTTTTACTTCAAAGGAAAGGATGCAGTAAGTTGAATTTATTTCTCTTCCCCTCTCATCTACACTTTTTTACACCAAAGAAAATCAGGATCAGACTTAATATAAGTTTTTTTATTTGAGGGAAGTTAAGATTTGTTATAACTTGAAAACATGGGCCTTGGTTAATACTTTTTTCTTCTCTTCAAACTTTAAAGATGAGATGATTTATGTGGCCTAAAGCTTTTAAAGACTTGGAATTGTTTCCATTCTTTCAGGAGTTTTACACGAGGTAACATCCTGTATCAGAGTGGTGAAGGGTTTAGAATCTTATTGTTTTGTTTATTGAAGACATACAGACTAGACTCACTATTTGAATTACCGTCGCTTCGACAGTATTTCAGTCATATAGCGACGTCCAGCTAATTACAGATGGAGGAAGACCCCGAATGCACAGAGGCATCCGGGTTGAACCACCGACCTACCACTAGCCAGCTGAAAGGCTTCATTACTTGAAAATCCGAATGACCCTGCCAGAATTCGAACCCACGTGGTGAGGGGCTGAGTAGGTGTTAAAGTCAGGAAGTCACCCTATTGGCCACGGAGGCCCCGAAGGCATACAGTGTTGATCTATTATCACATGCTCCAATATAACATGAAATCAAACATAACATGGTCTTACTGTATATGATGGGACCCAAATCTTTATCTTATTTTCTTTTTATTTGACCACATATAGATATAATGCAGTCCAATATAATGTAGTATCTAGACATGGATCCAAAATAAACTGTTACAAACGAGCTGCACTTACCTTGATTAACTTATGATTTATGTCAACTTATTCTTTCAATGAATTTACTGCTTATCTTAAATCTATTTGGATTGCAGAAATGTGAGCCATCTGGGTTGCTGATCCTGGAGCGGTGTACTGTGGAACTGGACGTCCATGAACAGAACCAGAACTTCTCATTCCTTATAGGTAAACCTAATTAGTATATCCTGGCTTCACAAAGTGAGGTTGGACTGTATATAGGAATCATGCATGTGACTATATAGGAATCATGCGTGACTGTATATAGGAATCTTGCATGTGACTGTATAAAGGAATCTTGCATGTGACTGTACATAGGAATCTTGCATGTGACTGTACATAGGAATCTTGCATGTGACTGTATATAGGAATCTTGCATGTGACTGTACATAGGAATCACGCATGTGACTGTACATAGGAATCTTGCATGTGACTGTATAGGAATCACACATGTGACTGTAATAGGTATATAGGTAATATGCATGTGACTATATAAGAATCATACATGTGACTGTATATAGGAATCGTGCATGTAACTGTATATAAGAATCATGCATGAGACTGTAAATAAGAATTATGCATGTTACATTGTTGAGTCAAGCCAAGAATTGAGGTGTTGTGACAGGGGTATCACCTTCATTGACAGCTCTAGATCAGTCAGGGTACCTCATTGTTCATTCCAATAAGTATCAGGCATTTTAACCTTTTTATCAGGCATCCTTAGACAAACAAATTGTCCTAGATAACATGCGTCTTATGGTCTCAGAGTACAATCCAGGATAAGCATTATAAGGGCCATTGACCCTTAAAATTGATACATTTGTATCTGCCCTCAGCTGAGACATTTTTTGGCAATATTGACAAAGAGCTTAAGCACAAAAGAATGATACACGTCTTTGTTAGATTAGCCCTCCTGTAGCCATCCTAGAACACTGTGGGTGTGTCAGAAATCTGATTGGATAATATCCTTTATGATAAGTAGGTTAAATTTACTGTTAATAATGATTAATTAGCATGCATATAGTATTTTATATAAGTTATAGGCCTACTCAAATCAAGTTTGTTTTATGACAGTATTTGAAGGAGACGAACAGACATACACATTTTACGCCACGACAGAGGAGGACAGAGATGGATGGATCCAGGCACTACACGTCGCGAGCTACGAATGTCTCAAGATGCAGCTGCAGAGTCTGCGAGAGCAGGTGCAGTCCAAGACAGGTCATGACCCCATGTACCAGATCCTACCCTCCGACACTGGCATGGAGTTTGAGACCCAGGCTGGTGGCACGGCTGTAGATCCTGCAATGGAAATCAGTATTGGTGGGTGCTTGGAGCTTTGGATATTTCTGGTGTTCATTTCTTCTCTGAGCAGGTCTGATTTTTGTCAGGATACTGTTAATATATATTATATTTTGTTGTATATAGTATATTTTACATTCTAAAATAAAATAAATTGTGTCTATAATTAAATACTCAAATGAAAAGAAAATAAAAACAATCATTGTTCCCATATAACAGAGTTTTGTTACAAATCTTATACATAGGGGGTACATAAAATCAAGAAAGGCACATTTTTACACCCACTTTCAAATTTTAATTGGAACACTGACAATTTATTAATTTAGCTCTGTAGGGATCTTATGATAAGCTGACTCTCACAAAGTTACTTAATTAAAGCTTTTAATATACAAAATGGTGAAAATATAAGGAGAGAAATCATAATTGAGGATTTAATATTGAATCAGATGGATTAAGAATAAGATTCAACATAAGTTAGCCATTGATTACACAGTAAGCCTACCAGAAAATGGCATCAAAATGATACTTACATAGGAAATGTGAGTTGCAAGTGGGAGCTCCAGTGATATCTATGGGGAAATAATGCTCCTATACATAACACTGGTTGCAACCTTGAGCTCCTTGTTTTATAGAGGTTACACAGAGATGTAGAATTCCACGCGCTCAAGCCAGTGACAATTAGTGTAGGGCGAGTGAAACTCAGAACATTTCTATATAATTTTCTTGATTTTACTACAGGTATCTCAAACTTTGGAAGGGCTAAGCAGGATGAATAATAATTTGAGGAATTTTACACCTCTGTTTACAAATTTATAACTACGGTTGAACCTGTATTAATGGTCGCCTGTATTAGGCGGTCAACCTGAATATAGCGGTCAGTTTTAATAATATGTCCGAACTACAGCATTTTGTTATAAGTTGTACCTTTATTTTGTTGCCACCTCTGTTAAGCAGTCAATTTTTCTTGTCCCCTTGACTGACCTCTCAGGATAGGTTGACTGTACATAGAAAAAATGTGAATGAATTAATGCACTATTTTCAAACATTTTCTTATTATGCTACCATCAGTCATTTTCATGACAAATTATCCTTTACTTCATAAGGACTTGTGTTCACACCTTGGCAAACAGAGTAGACCCAGATCAGACAGCTCCTGGAAGGTTACGGTCTGCTCTATTTACAGAGTGTGCACAGCAAAGAAAAATCTATTGATTCATATATACCATTTTAAAGTTCAGTAAGTCAATATTCATCAATTAAATGCAGGAATATTCATGAGTTTAAATTGGCTGCATTCAAGGTAATTACTTAAAAAGGTTATTACTGACACATACATGCCATATTTTCAGTATGTCTCCCAGGGAGGTTTTGAAATTTTCACAGGGAGATTTGGGGTCCAGCCAGGGAGATTTTACGACATATATCAAAGAGACGTTATTAATAAAAAAAAAAATAAAAAAAAAATTTAAATACCTTTAAAAATTATATCTAAAAAAATCTAAAATTTCAAATAGAAACTTAACGTTTCACATTAAATGCAACACTACCTTGTAACAGATCAGAGATCATGCCATTTACATCAAACACATTTAAATTGATACAGTATCTTTGATTTATGGAATGATTTCTGATCATATGGTTTTTATTAATGGGGATGAATAAAGATAAAGAGTCAGATCATATTTAATAATATTTTCACCTTCTGTCTGTGTTTTCTTTTTTTTTTTCTAAATTAAATTGCTTTTAGCCAAAATATTATTTAGCTGAAAATATTTATCGTGTATGGTATGGTGATATGAAGTGGTTATCCAACTCTTCCGATCAGCACATCTCATTATAGTAAATTATTCAGCAGACGATATCCGTTGTTAATCAAATCAGCGTCGGTGTGAAAATTGCACTTCATTTGCAATTTATCTCTAGCTGAGGTGTACTTTATATGATGTGTCCATATGACGAGTTTTGTTAAGATTTAAATGATTGGTAAACAGCTGATCTAATTATCATTTATTGTTTACACTTCCGGTAAGTAAGGATTAGCTATTCTCCGGGACCTTTTTTTATCCCTGGTAAGATATACTAAAGCAATCATTTACGTCTTTATTACGGTGTACCAAATGCATTCTAACCTTACTCATTCTAGCTTTAGTATTGCCTTGATAGCTGCTAATGACCCGACGATAATTGTTTCAACTGATAGACTGGCGAATCTGCTACCTGTCTGAATCACGCAATTTGATTGGATAAGGACAATCACACATTGCCTGTGGCTGTGTACAGCACACTGGTCAGAATTGATACTAACACATGTTCTTATGTAAGCTTCCTGATGCTGTATCATAGTTTGGTAATAGAATGGATTATACTGAGTTCAAAGGGAAACCGGTTTGATTTAAGTCAGACCGGGAGATTTTCACCTCCCGGCGGGAGATCGGGAGACAAGTCGAAATCCCGGGAGATTTAATCTCCCGCCGGGAGATATGGCATGTATGCTGACAGATTTTTGTAAACACTATAACTTTCTGTCTAAATCTGTACAGCTTGAAACATTATTATGAAAACTATGGAATTTTTTTTATTAAGGACTTTGTAAATGGTGAAACCTTTTTTTATGAAACCACTAGTAAATATACACACAAAATGATTTTTAATAGAGATTTAATGAAAATTTTTGTCAATAAAAAATTAACTTTTACAGTACAGAATAATCAGAAATTGTATTCTCTGAGATAGAAATTTAGGAAGTATATAATTTTTCAATACCGGTATTAATTTACCGGTAAATAGATTAAAAGATTGACTCTGTATTGATGTTTTAGCTCTTGAGGGTTTGCCGAATGATAGCAATGGACTGCCCCCCAACCCATTTGTGGTGGTATACATCATCGTTCCTCCCCAGCAACAGACCTGGCTTCAGCACAACCACACCGAGATGGTGGAGGTGGGTAGAGGAATCAGTGTGTCTCATGAAATTTGAAAATTTGGGATTTTTTCTCAAATTGCTGAGTTTTGCTTACCTAAATTTCGATAACATGAGGATGCAAAATTTTGCTAACCATAATAATAACACAGTTTATCCTCTTTTTGATGATAAATGTAGGATTTCTAAATAGTTTTTAAGGGCTCCATATAGTTAAGACATTTTATTTTTCAAATTCTCAGATTTTTTATATTTCTTTCAACAACTAAGATGATTTGTTAAATAATGGTCCAGTCCATACAGTGTATTTGTTGTGAAATAATTCCTTTATTTAATTTTCATTCTTGTGCTTTTGGGTTCCTCAGTTGCGTCACATGTTTTTCATATTCAACTAGAAAACTAACATCCAATTCATTTTTATACTCCTGAAACAAAGTTTGGGGGGGTATATAGGAGTCACCCGGTGGTCGGTCGGTCGGTCGGTTGGTCGGTCGGTCCAGCGGTCCGTTGCATTTTCCTTGTCCGGAGCATAACTTGAAAACCACAAGTTGGAATTCAATACAACTTCATGCAATGATCAAGCACATGGAGAGGAAGTGCAGTGCACAAGAATCATAACTCTGTCTAGAGTAATTACAGAGTTATTGCCCTTTGTATTTTTTCCTTGTCAGGAGTATAACTTGTAAAGTACTGATTGGATTTCAAAACAATTTCATACAATGGTCAAGCACAATTAGAGGAAGTGCAGTGCACAAGAACCATAACTCTATCTATAGGAATTACAGAGTTATTGCCCTTTGTTACTTTTCCTTGTCCAGAGTATAACTTGTAAACTACTGATTGGATTTCAAAACAATTTCATACAATGGTCAACCACAATATGAGGAAGTGCAGTGCACAAGAACCATAACTCTATCTATAGGAATTACAGAGTTATTGCCCTTGTTACTTTTCCTTGTTTAACTTGAAAGGAAGTGCAGTGCACAAGAACCATAACTCTATCTATAGGAATTACAGAGTTATTGCCCTTTGTTACTTTTCCTTGTTTTTCTTGTCCTGAACATTACTCGAATATTATACATGGTATATACTTGAATCTTAAAATGTAAACAGATGGCGACTAGGAGAAGTGCAGTGTCCAAGAACTGTAACCTTATATTTTTAAACTACTGTGACAAACAACCATTATTGACTCTCTATCAACTTTAAATAAAAACTTTACTTACTTATTACTATCACAACTAATATACTATGTATACAGGTTCTTATCTATGCTCTGCCTGAAGTCAGGCTTCTCCTGCATTAAAGTATTTTGCGGGGGTATTAATCACCTACAGTGATAGCTCTAGTTCTCCCAATTTTGATTTGGTTTATATATAAGGGACATGATTATTACATTGCAGGTATGTAATATAAGCATGTCTTTTGAAATGAAGTTATGCAGATCTATGATTTAAACAACTGCTTCACAGAAAAGCATATCTTTTATCAGGAAGGCAAAGTCTAATTTTTGTGTCTTTAAATTTCCAAAACTTTGTTATAATTACTTAACTTTACTGTAAACAAATAGTTATATTTACTTAACTTTCCTCTACTGTAAACTCTGTTTTCAATTAAAAAATAATAATTCAGTTTTCAATAAAGAAAAATAATAATGCAGTTTTTTCTTATTTCATTTACTTGGATTTTTTTTTCTTCAGAAAAACAACAATCCTCACTTCCTGAAAACAATAGGTTTTGGTGACTCCAATGGCCTTGAACCCAGCACCAGGGTCAAGGTCACAGTGTATCATGTGAAGGAGAGAATGACTGGAACTGTATGTATTTCATCATTAACCATAATATTTAACCTTTTACCTAATATAGCCTCATTTTGAGGTCCTGGCAAACAGAACAGACCCAAATCAGATAGTTCCTAGAAGGAGCTGTCAGATCAGGGTCTCCTCTGTTTGCTCATACAATAGCTCAGAATTTATACAGTCTGTACAGTAAAGAATTTTTTTTGTTTCGTATTCCATTTAAAGTTCAGTGAATATTCATTAAGTCATAAATTTATACATGTTTTTTTACAAGGTAAAGTGTTGATTTCAATGAAATTTGTACAACTTACGTCACTAGGTCTTGCCATTTCCTATTACTGACCGTAACCATTTCTTTTATTAAGGTCAGAAAATAAGACCATAGATATTAAGAAACATTTTAAACCATATTTAAAAAAAAGGAGAGGATGAGAGTTATTGTTTGAGATATAGCAAGTAGGTTCCAGGATTAGTTTTCATAATTGTGATGGTTATTCATAATCAGATACAACAAATTGTTTCATGTTTCAATGTGATATACATGTATGTTTGCTGTTTCATGATCAGTTTGTATTACTATAAAATTGTTCCAAGCTCATAAATTGTTGATATTTATTTGTCCATCAAATATGCAATCTTTTGATTTTGCGAAAATGTTGAACGTTGGTAAAACACAAAGGTTGTGCCACAAATTGGTTTACGTGAAGAGTTGATGTGTGTTTATGACAGATGAGTCAAGTGGGTCAGGTCATCTTCACCATCAATGACATGCTGATGAGCAGCGACATGACCGTCAACTTGACCCTCAAGTAAGTTGTGTTCCTCACATTGATTGTAACTTGTTTCTTTTTTGTGCTGATTTCGAAAAAACATTCTTTATAGTCTGTGGGTTGGACCTGTATTTAGTGTTTGGAAGTTCATGAAAAATTGTTGCCCTCAGTGGGGTCGGAAGTTGTAGTCTTTGAAATACAGTTATGTATGCTAACTCTGATATCTGGATCTTTTGCTTCTCTTAATCTAACTTAGAAGTACATGCTTTTAGCATATGTAAATTCCTCAACAAATTGCTTTAAACGACATCTCCTCTGAAACCGCTGGACAGAATTTGATTTAACTTGGCAGGGATTATCTTTGGATGAAACTTCACAAAAGTTGCTAAAATAAACTTTATCCATGTAATACTCTGGTTGCAATGGCAATGGAAAGAAATGAATTATGAAAACTTAAAAGATCATCTCCTTCAAAACTACTGGCCAGATTTCAAAATGTTTTAGTACAGATGTTCTTTGGTTAACCCTGTACTCAGGTGAGCACTCCAGGGCCTCTATGGCCTTCTTGTTATCAAGGTGATTTTGTAAATTCTTGCATCTTAGAATGGCATACTTGACACAGATATTGCAGAGAGGGAACATCGACCCAGATTTATATGCACAAGGTCATAAACTCAATTTGGGTATATTAAATCAAAGAAAAAAATGGAGTTATTGTCATGAGCCTCTCGTCAGCTTTGGTTAGGTTTTCGTTCAGGTTCATTTGTCCAGATTGGTAGCAAGACAAACACTACCTTGATTGATCCATTTCATAAATTGTAGTCAAAACATTATTACTATAAATATAAAGATTGATTTATAGTACTTCTTAATCTAAATTTAGAAATGCTATACAGCGCATGTCCTGTGAATGCCAATTTCAAAAGAGTCAACCTTTGATACCAAAGCATATTTTTCCATGTTGATTATACTTAATATGTGGTCCATGATAATGCACACCAGGCACTGAGTTCTCGAAAATACTTACGTATGTTCTCAAACTCGAACTTGAATACCATACTAAAATCTGCCCAATTGTAGAGTTTGAGCATGAAAATCATACATAGGAATAGTTATTGTTTTTGAGAACAAGAGGCCAGATGTATAATGGATCTACAGAGTTCCTGTGTTAACCTGATGAGAGTGTCATTATGAGTTGTACCTGTTTCCAGGGGAACGGATGGTAACAATGTTGGGGATCTCAAAGTTGTGGGCTGGCTAAACGAGGCTACAGGACCGGTGGTGGACATGCAGAGTGACACCATCGAGGTAGGTCTGTTTACACATGGTGTAGAGAGAGACACACCAGAGGTAGGTCTGTGTACACAGTGTAGAGAGAGACACGCCTGAGGTAGGTCTGTGTACACATGGTGTAGATAGAGACATGCCTGAGGTAGGTCTGTGTACACATGATGTAGAGAGACAAGCCTAGTTTAAACTTTTACTTTGATTACAAAACAAGTTCTTACAGCTTAATTAAATCACTCTGATGGTGGCATCTTTGGTCATTATTGTGGGAAAAAACCGAGAGCCCAGAGAAAACCCACGTGTCTGGACAAGCAATCACTGTACCCTCTCATGTACATGACCAGGAATCAAACCCGGGACGCAATGGTGAGAAGTGAAGCTTGTTACCACTAAGCTATTCAGGCATCCAGAGACACGCCTGAAGTAGGTAACCTTAGATGTTTCTCTCTCTACATCATGTGTACACAGACCTTGGGTCTTTGTACACATGGTGTAGAGAGAGAAACATCTGAGGTAGGTCTGTGTATACGGTGTAGAAAGAAATGCCCGAGGTAGGTTTGTGTACACATGGTGTAGAGAACACCCTGAGGAGGTCTGTGACGGTTTTAAAGGTTGGCCTGTTTTAAACATGGTGTAAAGAGAGACAACACCTGAGTAAGTCTGTGTGCACGGTTGTAGTATCATACCACTTGTTTACAGTGTAAAATGGCAGTGAGGCAACACAATTTGTTCATTGTAGACAGAAGCCCCCATATGACTTAAATATTGTTGGTGGGACCTAAAACCCAAGTAGGTTAACAGGCAAACACGCAAGAGGTATACATTAAGAAATGACTGTTCGGAGTGGCCTAGTGATTAGAGCATCCACCTTGAAGCAGGAGGTTGTTTGTTTGATCCCCAAAGTCATTAGAAATGGTACTGGAATAGCTCCCTTGCTTGGCACTCAGCATATAAGGGTAGTTCCTAGATTAGTTGGCCTCATGTACACATGTCTATGGCTTGATACTGCAGTGTGGCAGCACTTTATCTGTCTCAAGTAGACATAGTCTCCAAACGACAGAAATACTGTCTGAGGGATGTATAATCCAACAAACAAACAAACATAAGGACGATGTTGCTGTTTTTCCAACAGGAAGTGTTCACAGACCAGCCCTCCAGACAGCTATCAAGATTCAAGCGTCGGTCAAAACGTCTGGATACACTGAAACCGATGTGTGAGAACATCACAACCAGGACGTTCCGTTTCGACACTAACGAAGGTGTCAAACTGCTTGTGTATGAGTATATGGCAGAGAGCAGGTTTACATTTGAGGTCCCTATCAAATTACTGTGAGTACTCTGTTTGCTGCAAAGATTAAACTGGATTCGTTTTTATATCCTTTATTCTCATTGTGAAATGAAACCTTCACTTGAATCAGGCATGTTTCATCCTTTTCATTGATTAGTCATTTTCCAATCATGCCATTAGTATGAATTATTCATAACTTGCAGCAGTTTCTGTAGGTGTAGAAGCAGAGATTATCGGGGTTGAAGTGGGGGGGGGGGTATGATTATAAGGTGCTTTTAGTTTTATCTGGCTTACCTATGATGCATCATGGTGTAAAATGTTCAATATGAGTGTTAAATGTTGAAAAGTTAAAAAAATTATTTACAAATATATTTACTAGTCTTGTGGACCTGGTGATATGTACATAACACAGATTTTCACTGGTCTTTTTTTTCAAATGGGGGTGAAGATATAGAGAAAAAAAGACAATGTAGAAAATATTAATTGTGGTCATTTAGACAATTTGAGGGTCAAAATGGATTGTTCTGTCATTGTGTGTCATGGAAAACTTTGTACAAGTGGGCAGTGTCATACTACCTGTTCATGACATGACATGACAGTGGCAGTACTTCATACTACATGTGTTAAATGTTTAAAAGAAAAAATGGAAAAATGTTACAGATTCTTGAATGGTTTTTACTTTTGACACTATAGGAAACTGTACATAGAAGAGGAGAAGACCAGGATAAAACAGTTGCAGGACCTTGGAAAGGTATGCTCAATTTCTCTTAGTTATTTATGTGTATAACCAATATTGATCCATTTGAAAGAAATCATTGAAAATCAGATGTACATAATTATGCACAAGAATATACCCAGCTTTCACTTCTCAATTTTATGATTATCTACATGTTGTTTCATCAGACAGAGTATAAATTAGCTTTTTATACACTTTAATTTGAAGTCTAGAAAAGATCAACAGAATTTGAATTATATTTTAATCAAAGCACCAGAAAAAGCATTTAGTGTTTTTATATTTGTTTGTCATACAGTTATTGAAAAATTCTGTTTTTGATCCTCATATGCTATAGCTGTTTATGATACCAAAGGTAAGTGAAGGGGCTACAGTTTGGACAGTTATAGCTACTCCTGGTGGAGCAACAAATCTGACACCCTTACCCAGTAGGCTAGTATAAACTAAGTCTTGTACTCTGGAATGGCAACACTCAAGTGGATCTTTCCTATATATTCAGTTGATTCAAATTGATTTGTCAGGTCTGCATTTCACAATGCATCTTGACATGAAATGTTTTTATATTTTTCTTACCAGTATTTTTTTTTAGAGTTATGCCCCATTTTTAGCTCACCTGAGCACAAAGTGCTCAAGGTGAGCTTTTGTGATCGCCCTTCGTCCGGCGTCCGTCGTCGTCCGTCGTCAACAATTTGCTTTAAACGACATCTCCTCTGAAACCGCTGGACAGAATTTAATGAAACTTGGCAGGAATGTTCCTTGGGTGAGGCTCTACAAAATTTGCTAAAATAAAGTTGATCCATGAAGAACTCTGGTTGCCATGGCAACAAAAAGAAAAATAATTTGAAAACTTTAAAAATCATCTCCTTCAAAACTACTGGCCAGATTTCAAAATAATTTGGTACAGATGTTCCTTGGGTCAGCCTCTACCAAAGTTGCTAAAATTATTCCGATCCGTAAAAAAACATGGCCGCCAGGGGCGGGGCTTATTTGCCTTATATGTATATAGAGAAAACTTTAAACAACATCTCCTCTGAAACCACTGGACAGAATTTGATTAAACTTGGCAGGGATGATCCTTGGGTCAACCTTCACAAAAGTTGCTAAAATAAACTTGATCCATGAAGAACTCTGGTTGCCATGGCAACAAAAAGAAAAATAATTTGAAAACTTTAAAAATCATCTCCTTCAAAACTACTGGCCAGATTTCAAAATAATTTGGTACAGATGTTCCTTGGGTCAACCTCTACCAAAGTTGCTAAAATTATTCCGATCCGTAAAAAAACATGGCCGCCAGGGGCGGGGCTTATTTGCCTTATATGTATATAGAGAAACCTTTAAACAACATCTCCTCTGAAACCACTGGACAGAATTTGATTAAACTTGGCAGGGATTATCCTTGGGTCAACCTTCACAAAAGTTGCTAAAATAAACTTGATCCATGTAGAACTCTGGTTGCCATGGCAAAAAAAAAAGAAAGAAAACTTTAAAAATCATCTTCTTCAAAACTACTGCCCAGATTTTAAAATAAATTGGTACAGATGTTTCTTGGGCCAACCTCTACCAAAGTTGCTAAAATTATTCTGATCCGTAAAAAAACATGGCTGCCAGGGGCGGGGCTTATTTGCCTTATATGTATATAGAGAAACCTTTAAACAACATCTCCTCTGAAACCACTGGACAGAATTTGATTAAACTTGGCAGGGATGATCCTTGGGTCAACCTTCACAAAAGTTGCTAAAATAAAGTTGATCCATGTAGAACTCTGGTTGCCATGGCAACAAAAAGAAAAATAATTTGAAAACTTTAAAAATCATCTTCTTCAAAACTACTGGCCAGATTTTAAAATAAATTGGTACAGATGTTCCTTGGGTCAACCTCTACCAAAGTTGCTAAAATTATTCTGATCCGTAAAAAAACATGGCCGCCTGGGGCGGGGCTTATTTGCCTAATATGTATATAGAGAAACCTTTAAACAACATCTCCTCTGAAACCACTGAACAGAATTTGATTAAACTTGGCAGGGATGATCCTTGGGTCAACCTTCACAAAAGTTGCTAAAATAAGGTTGATCTATGTAGAACTCTGGTTGCCATGGCAACAAAAAGAAAAAAAATTATGAAAACTTTAAAAATCATCTTCTTCAAAACTATTGGCCAGATTTTAAAATAATTTGGTACAGATGTTCCTTGGGTCAACCTCTACCAAAGTTGCTAAAATTATTCCGATCCGTAAACAAACATGGCTGCCAGGGGAGGGGCTTATTTGCCTTTTATGTATATAGAGACACCTTTAAACAACATCTCCTCTGAAACCACTGGACAGAATTTGATTAAACTTGGCAGGGATGATCCTTGGGTCAACCTTCACAAAAGTTGCTAAAATAAACTTGATCCATGTAGAACTCTGGTTGCCACGGCAACAAAAAGAAAAAAAAATGAAAACTTCAAAAATCATCTTCTTCAAAACTACTGGCCAGATTTTAAAATAAATTGGTACAGATGTTCCTTGGGTCAACCTCTACCAAAGTTGCTAAAATAATTCCTATCTGTAAAAAAACATGGCCACCAGGGGCGGGGCTTATTTGCCTTATATGTTTATCTAAAATAATTTGGTACAGATGTTCCTTGGGTCAATCTATTTATCTCAGGTGAGCGATTTAGGGCCATCATGGGCCTCTTGTTATCAAGGACTTTTGGCTTCATGAACAACATCCTTAGAAACACAACCAAGGCATGGAACAAAATTTTCATCAGTATACCCAGTATACCAAAAGTGCATTCAGCTGGAGTTATTGCCCTTGACTTTTCATTTATTAAATTGAGTTAATTGTTAAGTCAAGGCAGTCTAAAGGGGGTATAAATCATCTTCATTGTTATCTCCAATTCTGGATTGCAGTTAATTTGCTATATAAATGGCAACAATATAAATCCTGATGTGATTAGAATTTCTTTCAGGCTGACCTGTGTTCAATAAATTGAATACTGTAAAATCAGTAGTTTTCGTTTAAAGTAAATTTGTTTCATACTGCATTAAAAGCAGCTGTATGTATGCATGTACATATATTCGAGGAATCATATGCTAAAAAAATAGAGGGGGGGGGGAGGGTTCTACCTAAATTTTTACCTCATGAATATTCATGTAAAAAAATAATGACAATGAATATTCATTTATTTAACATTAAGTGATATATGAAAACTTTGTTTTTATTTGCCATGCAGATTGTGTAGAACCTGACTTTCAGTTTTGTTTAAGCAAACATTATCTAAGGAGACCCTGATCAGAGTGTGATCTGGCGTGCATTCAGTATGCTGAACTGTATGCAATCGTTTGCTTACAGTCAGCTATAAAGCTGTCTCGGGTGTCATAAACCACAATGTTCACGTATGCCTAACTACAGCATAAGGTGCACGTGAACAGCATGGTATGTAGTCCTAAGACAACTCCATAGCTGACTGTTAGCAACAGGTTGCATACGGTTTGACATACTGAACGCATGCCTGTTCTCCAATATGTTATAATGAGTCTATATAAAGTAAAGCTTTAATGACTGATTGAATAAACTGAATTTCAGTGTGGTGGGGTTAGTAAACATGCCTAAAATCAACGACAGAATCACCGAAAATTAGTTCTTCATTACTGATTATACAGTATTGTCTAAATGTGTTACTATGGAGATTAGGAAGAGGGTCAATTATTCTTCCTTCAATGACAACTTAAAAGAAAAATATGGTGGTTTTTAGTTTTCGTTGTGAGGTATGGGGATAAGTTATTTTGTTTATAGATACATCAGTTTTTAAAGTTCATATTTTTTCTTTATTGCCTGTTGTCATTTTGTTATTTAGCCAGGTGTTTTGGCTGAGAAAAAAAATGTTCTGAATGGTGCACTAAAAAGTTGAATCCTGAACTGGCCATGGAAATGTTGATTTGTACAAAAAAAAAAATTGGTGATGGATTTTTTCTCATTCTGATTTTATGCATTATAATGAAGAAAAAAATCATCAGGCACCTGTCATTACAGTATACATGTACATCATTTATCCTAGCACTCTGATGGAAACTCTAGATGTAAACAAAATTTAAAAAAATTCAAATACTAACACTTGGCAGCATTAAAAACATGGCCATATCGGGATTCATGGTGTTTAACCTTTCACCCTTGGGGAGCAGTGTTTATAATGTATAGAGATGCTATAGGAAAAGGTGACTTCCTTTTGAAGGATATGGTGATATGTTTACTTTTGGCTTATTAATTATCCCATGATTTTATTGATTGTGTTTTAAGTTTTGCCAATTTTCAGTTACCGCCATTGCTAGAGAGTTTAATAGCAAATGATGTCACTATGCGGGCAACTATAGCGGCGGACTACACAGACTGTGTAAACCTTCTCTCGTGTTACAGAGGTCTGAAGTCGGATCGTGCATGCGGAGAACCACGTACTAACGCTATATAGTTATATATTCATTATAATAGCACTGATTAACAGGTGTATGAGCTGCAGTATAATGTATAAAGCAAATCGAGGGCTGACAGCAGAACTGTTTCATCATCTCCTGTTTCTATATTCTCTTTTAATAGTTTTATTGTCAGCCTTCAAGTATCATGTATCATATATAGCATTTTATGAAGCTTTATTTCAGATGCAAAAGCTACAAATCTGACTTTTAGCTATTGTAGCCTTTTTGAATATTAAAAGAGACTACTCAAATGTATGCTTGTATTTCTAGGGTTCTTTTTTCTGCTGTAGTTTGAATTTTACCCATGCTGGTTGTAACATGCATTTTCCGTGTGGCCAAATTTTAGAATGCACTTTGAATTACACATATACATTTAATAAGGAAATGGTTTGCTAGCATTAAGACTTGACATTGATTCAAAAGTAATTCTACATAGTTACGCTTGCTTTTATAAAATATTTATAACAAAATTTTATTTTTTTGACCTTTAAGTCATCCAGCTGCTAGCTTTCCAGTTGCATTTTATTTTTTTGCAAAAAAATGAAGTCTGTGCCTCACTGTATACTGATGGGTGTGATCAAGAAATAGTATGAATATTTGAAGATATTAACATATTAGCATGTTATATTAGAATGTGTGATTATATGCATCACTTGGCCTTACCTGATGTTATTTTCATTTAATCTATTAGTCTCCAAAATCAGCTATTTGATGAAGAATTAGGTCTAGACTATGCTGAAAGTTATATAGGGGTGATGGTTTAACCTGATGTGCAGAATGGTTTCAGCCATGTGATTTCAAGGTCAAGTCATGCTGAGAGGTCATTGTTCAAGATGGGGGTATTTCAAATGAGTTTTGTATCTCCTGAACCCTTGGAACTGCTATGTGAAGGTCATATTATCAAGGACAAATATCATGTTTGTCATGGGTACTTGTTTGTGTCCAATCTTACTGACAATGTGGAATTGGGGAGACATTTTACATTTTTCTTTTGAAAACAAATATCATAGTTGATTGACTTGTTTTCTGTACTTGAATAGAGAGAGAGAGAGAAACAAAGTTTGATATTGCTACCTGTAAGTGTAAATTGTCACATAATGCTTGTGGTTCATATAGTAATATTTATTCATGGTATAGCCTGAGAAGGTATTGCTCAGAAAGTTGTCTTGCTATATCAGATCTATTTCTGGCATGTGATAATACTTAACTTAGATTTTAACTGCAAGCTAAATGTCTTTAGCCTTTCAAAAGTGACAACAAAACCATACTTCAGCCTGTTTTCTGCCTGTCACCCTGTTCATTTCTATTCCTGAATCCTTAGTACATGCAGGATGTAAGATATATGTACTGGTATGAATGTCACCTTCCATCTGTATAAGATTTTTACCTTAGTTTCTTGGCTACTTGTAGCATGTGCACTTACAATTCCTTACAACAAATTTGTGATGTTAGATGGGGTAGTACTATTGGAATCATTTTGAATCCATGATAATCTAATCCTTTTATAGTTACTCAAATTTTATATTCCTACACATGAAACTATGAAGATTAAGGTTGGATCCCAGACTCTGTCATGAAAAAAGGCATAAAAATGGGTACTTGTATATCTCCCTAGCCTGTTGCTAAGCACACAAGGGTAGTTCCAGGACTAGTTAGCCTTGCTTCAGGATAATACATGTATGGCTGGATGTGTTATCATGCCACTCATTCATTGTATGGTAGAACTTCATCTGTTTCCTGTAGGTAATGTCTCCATTTAACTGAAACACTGTTGGTGAGATATTAAACCCAAATAAAAAATGTTCATGGACTTGTCACTAACTATGACCTTGACCAAAATTTGACTTTGATCTGATGAAAATAAATGTACAAGTATTTGAAAATTGGTCCCCATTAGCCAAGTGGTTTGAGAGCAGGAGGTTGCAGCTTTAATTCCTGGCTGCAGCATACCATAATTATGGTAATAGCAGAGCCCTACTTGAGCATGTTTACATGGTAGTTCCAGGATTGTTTTTCCATTGTTATTATGATGTTACTTAGTGTACCCTGTATATACAGGAGGATATTGCAGTGAGACAGCGCTCCTATCTGTCTTAAGTAGGCATACTCCAAATGATGTTGGCTGTAAAACCCAACTGTTTAGCATTCAACGGCAAGTACTTATAGTGATATATTAAGTAAACTGTACTTCAGGTTCTACAGAGATTTATTTATGGTATTTTGTGACAGCACCAAACTTCTGAAATATGAAGTAGTCATTGTGCATTTGTAGGTAAATAAACACAAAAGAAGACTCGTTAAACCATTAGAATGCCTATGTACCTCTACTGTGAATAAGACCTGACATTTGATTTTGACACATGCTGTAGTGTGGGTTTTTTTTGTATTTAACAGGTAATTCTGTCTACAATGAGTTTGTTGTTTAACATCATTTATCATTGCTTCAAGTACTTTAGCATATACTTATACTAAGCATATAAGACTTTTGACGTACTTGCTTAGATGTAGTTTGAAACAGCAGGATCAGACTACCAGTAATTTCTAAATAAAGGCCATTTCAATAAATCTCATTTCACATTAATAAAAAATTCTGTAAACATGCATCCATGAGATACACCATTAGTTCATTGTAGATGACAAGATCATAAAAGTTTTCAGAAAAAGTTTTGCTTAAGCCATGTCTTCTATTAGATTGGATTTTTATTTTGTTTAAGGACTTGTTATTCAAGACCAAACATTCATTGGAAAATGAAAATAGAAAAAGAGTGAAATGAGAGAAAATTAATATTCCATGCTAGAAAGATGTAAAATGTGCTATTATCTCCTCTGGAATCCTCTGTTCTCCATTTAATCCCTATATCTACTTAGGTTTCACCATGAAATTGCCATACAATTATAATATGAACTAGACTTCTTTTGTTCTGGACAAAAGAAAGGGCTTTCTGCATGACGTCATATGACGTTCATCTTTACAAAATGCAATGGAAACACAGCGATATATAATCTCGCCAAATATTAACTTTCTATCTCATCTAGAAACGATTTTTATATGGATTTGAAATTTGACGTCCTTGGTTCGAATCTTGGATTCGCCATAGAACCTTAGTTCTTTCGAATCTTGGCAAACCTATAATCCTGCACAATGAGTCGCAATATATAACTTCTGTGAAATCCATGCCATCCGTCCAATAAATGACGCTGTACAGCGCGTACAACATGTGTAGCTATTTTTAGTTCTGAGTCATGTGACGTCATGTGTAAATTTTAAACATTGAATTAATGGTAATAATTACCTTCATAGGACATTGAATTTTCATTGTTCTATGAGCTTTGCAATATGAGTAAATTGACATCAAGAAATCGGAAATTCTATACAACTTGATGACGTCATATGACTCATATGACGTTCATCATTACAAATGCAAAGGAAACACAGAGACATATAATCTCGCCAAATATCAACTTTCTAATCTCATCTAGAATTGATTTTATATGGATTTGAAATTGACGTCCTTGGTTCGAATCTTGGATTCGCCATAGAACCTTAGTTCTTTCGAATCTTGGCAAACCTATATAATCCTGCACAATATGGTCTTAATATATAACTTCTGTGAAAATTCCCTGACAATCCGTCCATAAATGACGGCTGTACAGCGCGTACAAACTTTGGTAGCTATTTTTAGTTCTGACGTCATGTGACGTATGTGAAGATAAAATATATATTCCAAATGCCATGCTTCAGGTGTTGTTGATAGAATTTCTTGTCCTAGACTCAGCAACTAATGAAATAACAACATGAAAGGTTGGAAAAAAAGAATAATAAATAATAAAGACAGAACAAACCAATAGTCTTTGCGAAAGCAGAAGCCTAATTAGTACATGTGTAGAAAATGGCCACTGCTATTTAGATGTTGCGGGAGAGATCATGTTTTCAGATTTATTCAGATTTCACAACATAGACTACTAGCTTGATAAAACACTTACACATTGCCGTACTAATTCTAGACCCTATATACAGGACACGTACTGTAAAGCTTCATTGAGATCAGCATTAGGACTGTGGCCAAATGGAACTAAGGTGGTCACACATTTTTATTTGGAACGAAGTTTTTTTTCACATGTGTATTAACCTCATGAAAAAAAAAATATTTTCAGTTTTCAGTAGACACATTTTCTTGACCATAAATCTACAATACAGTCATGTATCCCATAATAACGCTTTTAATATGTATTCAGTAAAATCTATTGTTGATGAAAAAATAATGATAATACATTATCTTCAGAAAGGGGAATTGGATCTTGAATGAAAAGTTGCCTTAATAGTGAGGTGGTTTGAGAGCTGAAATGGTCTTTATATGAGGTTTTACTGTATGTTTCTGTTTAGACTTTAGGAGTTACGGGAAAAAATGGACTTTGGACCATTTGGAATCAGCACATTTTAGATTATTTAAGATACATGGACAATATGGGATATGTAGAGACTGTAAGAAGTGGTTAAAATGGCATAAGGACAATATGGAATGTGTATTTGACTGCTTGTTTTGTGCAGCTTCCGGGCGAGTGGGAGACAGCATGTCAGATGGGCATGGATGTCAGCCTCAGTTGCATTTCCACATACTCCCAGCATGCAAGGCATCTCTCACACTATAAAGGTATTCCCTCTTACTTGATAAGACCAGTTACTTCCTGGTAAGACCATCTGCAGCTCTGGCAGCTTTCCTGGTGAATGTGTATGATTGTGTGGCTCTTCTCAGAAAAATGATTTAGCGCTTAAAACTCCACTCTTCAGTTACACCATTTTACACCTTCAAAAGCAAGACCAGACTTAAGGTAAAGTCCCTGTAATGGTCCCGCTATGTCTTGGACCACTTAACCTCTACCAAGATAACCAGGTTACCATAATGAAACATTAGGACCCCTTGGTTATCTCCATGAAAGACCATGAGGTCCGAAATGTAGCGGAACCATTACAGGGACTTTACCTTAAGGGCATTTTCATTCTGAATAGGTTTAATTGTTTCCTCCTCATCTTAATGCTACTGAAAACTAGCAAACAATTATTGTGATAGGTCTAGTTATTCCATGCTTTTGGTGATAGGACAGGGAAATCAAATCTTTTTCATAGAAAATGAGATCTTGTATCTGTTATGTTAAATATATCCTGCATGTCCATTTTAAGTAAAGTCATGCCTACTAGGCCAGGTTAAAAAAATAAATAAATAGGTCAAATGGATAAAAATAACATTACATGTTATTTAGACTCCCCATAGGGAATTTCATAGACTTGAGAAAATGAAATTATCAATAGTATGAAATAAATAGAACATTTGTTGAGCTTTATTTTAAGATTGTATATAATTTTGATATGTGGTTGGTTACAAAAAGTGAAAGAAATTATCATTTTACAAAAAAAAAAAAAAATCAGTATCTTCTGTATCACAGACTGACCTGGTTTTAAAGTGGATGCAGAGGTAATTCCTTTAAAGCTCTTGTAAGAAGGAACAAACCTTTCATATAAAGTGTATACATGTACCATTTAATTTAGAAAGTGAATAGTATAGAAGCAAATCAGAATGAGGGCACAAGTTTAACCCTTCCCCTCATATATACTCATTTTGACGTCCTCAATAGGTATCACATAAAGCCTGATCTGCAGAAAACCAGTTAAACCTTACCAAATTTAATTACAAAATCCTCATTTCCAGACCACTGAGGAGCAGCGAACAGCATAAAACTTGATCAGCCTGCGAGTTACTTGCAGGCTGATCTGGTTTTATGCTGTTTGGATAGGTCTTTTCATGGTGTCCTCTTTGAGGGAAAGGGTTAATACAAGCTGATCAGGTTATACACTGTTTGCTACTCCTCAGAGGTGTGGATACACTTTAATATTGTGTTCAGAACGAGAAGCAGTTTGGTCTTGACAGATTTTACAGTAGTGTATCATGGTGTAATTTAAAGTCACTGAATGGTGAAAAAAGCATTATCCCTGAATGCATTCTAGAGCATGTTTGGGTGCATAGTTGTGTCGACATTCAGTCTAATAATCTGTATGTATATAACTCATTTATCATTTATTAACAGACACTGCACAGTTAAATTGCGATATTACACTGAGAGATGTGCTGAGCACCATGCTTATTCTAAGGTATATTCTGGATCGTGTTAGAAAAAAATACTCTTGGTTTTCGAAGCCTAACAATCATCAAGACATCTTAAATTTTCATCACTGTCAGTCCTTGGATTATTGCAATTTAACTGTTCAGTAATTAACATCAGCATTGCATATCAACATCAGCAAAGTAATTAATGTCAGCATTGCTAATCAAAATCAGCATTGCTAATTAACATTAGTATTACCATTAAAGCATTGCTAATTAACATCAGCATTGCTAATTAACATTAGTATTACCATTAAAGCATTGCTAATGATCATCAGCATTGCTTATCAACATTAGCAAAGTAATTAACATCAGCATTGCTAATTTGATAAGCAGTATCTTGTCATATGATCAATTTTAATCATATTATCCATCAAACTAAAGCTTCTGCATTTCACCTTTTGCTTAACAACTGCAAATACAAGCATAACGACTTATGTATATGGAACAGGGGTTGGTCAACATTTACAACATACTCACTATTAATGAACTTTTGTAAAACCAGATAAACAGTATCTCAGTTCATTTTATACATGTATACAAAAAGTGCATATTCTGTAAGTGGGAAAAATTCATAATTTGAGCTGTATCTGAATTTTCAAGTCAGTTGAGATAAAGGGTTGACTAAGTCCAAGGGGATCATACTGAACTTTGAACCTTGGGGTCCTTGGCTCAAATCTGGCTTTGGATCTGAAGGTTGTGGGTTCAAACCCTAGTGATATCTTAATTATTGTGAAAGGATTAAGTTGCTAATCACCTGTTTTGACTAAGTAAATAATATATTCTGAGATTTAACAGATATATATATATATTTATTTATTTCACATTGATTTAAATCTCAATTTAAATAATTCCTATGCAAAATCACAGGTGTTTACGTATGTCATTATTGTGGGAGGAAACCAGAGAAAGCCCATGTGTCTAAATGGATGACTCCCTGATGAACCTGATCAGGAATTGAACCCAGGATGCAACGGTCAAAAGCCAAACACATTACCTCTACACAACCCAAACCCCTTTATTATAGCCCCGCATCACAGAAGTTGGGTCTGTATAGGAATCACACTTGTTAAGTCTGTTCATGTCCTGTCCAGTCCCGTCTCATCCTATACTCTCATGAAGACAAGGTGGGATGCCAGGTATTAATCAGTTATCACCTTTAGTGACTGTTACAGTTTTATAATTGCTGAGAAGGTTGTATGAGAGCTTGATATAGACCAGTGGCTGATGTTTGCAGGTAGCTGTTTCAAGCCAAGCTCCAAGAAGGGAGACAAGGAGCTGGAGTTTGTCCCCGTGAACCTTCACCTCCAGAGAATGACGGTCATTAACGAGGCCACAGAGTCTAGTGAGTGTCAACGCTTCAATTTTAAATGTACATGTACTAAATGATTGAACTGAAAAAAATGAGTATGTGGAGTCCAAAAGATCTTAGGGGCAGCTTTAAACAGTACCAGTGTAGTTTTAAATATTCATTTCATTTTCATTATCATTATGAACATAAAACACTTAAAAGTATTTATGTTCAATGTTGTTGATCTATCGCAGTCTATTCCGGTACAGGTTATGAAGTTTGAAGTAACATCCTTGCAAGTAACTCCACCTACTATTCTTACACAAGAAATAAGTCTTGTGCATTGAGTTTAAATGAAAAGATATTTCTTGAGTAATACTAAAGAAACAATCTGTATCCATTGTAAATTTGAATCTCTCTTCTCCCTTTTTTCCCTGTATTTCATACATTGATGTAAGATAGGAGAAGGGAGGAGGCAAAAAGATTGTGCCAATGTTTGAACATTTCATAAAGAAAAAAAAAGATGTAAAAAAAAAATACACACCAAATCACATCAAGTGACCTCCTGATTTCTGGTCATGTTACATTGATAGCTTTTAATGTGACATACTAAAGTATAAAGTTCAGTTATGTTTACCTTGGCCTTGAAGTTTTGACATTTTTGAAAATGCTTTGAAATGTAACTACCTATAGAAACATGATAATTACAGGATACAAATCCAATGCATTATACACAAGAATATTGTCTCTGAAATGAAAAATTACATAACAGAAAAAATAAATGAGTGTAAACTCCTCAGGATTTATTTGTAGATCAGGGACAATTTTGTATTCAGATTAAGTTTTGTTATGAAAATTGTGTGTCCACATGTAATTGAAAACATTATTCATTGCAGCTGGATGCTTTGACATCATCACTGTAGGAGCATTCACAGCTTATACACGCAAGTACCGGGCGGGTGGTCTGTCAAAGTTGCTACAGCAACTACAGGAGCAGTACTCACCAGAGGGCACTTTGAGTAAGGTCACAAAGGTCAAAAAGGCGTGTCAGCTTGTGAATACTTTGCTAGAGTTACAGGTGGATATAAAGCGACTGTGTGAGCGGGTGTGTCAGGAGGCACTGCAGGGGGATGCAGACAGTCTCCAGAAGGCCACAAATGAACTGGAGGTTAAGGTCAGTTGGAGGTCATGTCAGGGACATTCAAGTTATAAACTTTCATTTGAAATAAGAGTTTCTTATTATATGCTAAATTTTGGGGATTATTATGTTTTTAAACATCAAGAGAAAATTATAACAGTAAATCTTAGAAATTTTTGTTGATATATTTAAAAATAAAAAGTTCATCATTTCAAAGTTATAAATATACATCGAATTGTTTTTCAAAGAAAGTAAAATAAATGAGTTTAAACTTAAAAAATATTCAAAAGCAGTTTTTGTGCATATTTAAAAACTGATGCAGTATTTTTTCAAAATTATATCATGTCTTCTTTTAGATGAAGGAACAGTAAGTCATTATGGTTTAAAGCAAATATATCAGCATATGTCAGCATGTAATGGAAAATGAAGTGCAGTCCAATATCAAAAACCTTGGTGCTCTCTGTGTCAGGTGAAGGAGTTGGTGCGTGAGTGTGAGAGCCCTGTGCTGCAGGGCACGGCCTCCCAGCTGGCAGACATACAGGAGAACGCAGACACCACCCAGCCCCCACCACCAGGGCCTTCCACTTCCTCCAACCTGGGCATCATGGACAGACAGCCAGAGAAATCCTGGAAGTGGACAGGCAGCTGCTTCGTTAAGAGTCCCACTGTGGAACCATGGGTAATTTGTTTTAGATTCATGTAGTGTTCTGAAAGTGTTTAAGATTTACGGCCCTTAGAAATTTCTCTACAAATATGATATATAGAAAAAAATTGTGGCACTAACTTCTACAGTTATGGAGATATTTCAATGAAACAACATGTGTGGTCACAGTGATTGGTTGTTGTATGACATATAGTGGAGCTTGGTCATGAATTTGTTTTAGAGTTATGGCCCTTAGATATAGTGAAAGTTTGCAGCAAAGTTTTTGAGATGATTCATTGGAATTGGATTGATATCTATGTCAAAATGGTATGCGGAGTTATAGTTTTAAATGTTTAAATTGTAATGACCTTTACCCTAAAGGCACAGGAGGTAGGGACATACTTTCTAACAATGTATTTCCTATTCAGGACATGACACGGGTGAACACTGAGGCAGCCCTGGTATGTCTCACCTCAATGGTAGAGGATCTGATCCAGAACAAGTCAGGCATGAGGGACCGCCCCCAGTGGCTGGTCGACATCAGCCCCGCAGTGATGAAACTGAAGAGTTTCGTGGAGATCGTGTGCCAGAGGGCGTCACACTTCATGTCCTTCCTGGACCTTGTGGTGAGTATTGTGTCGCATAATTTTGGAGTTATTGTCTTTTGTAAATTTTCATACTTAATTTTTGTCCGGGCCGTAACTCAAAAAGTATAAAAGGCATCAAGATGAAACTTCATAAGTGGATAGATCTATTGAGGGGGGTGCAGTGACAAAACATAACTTCGTGTAATTTTGGATATTGCCTTTGTAAATTTTCATCTTAATTTTTGTCGGGCCAAGTATAAAAGGTATTAAGATGAAACTTCATAGGGGATAGATCTTATTGAGGGGGAGTGCAGTGACCAAAAACTATAACTTTCGGTTGTATAATTTTGGAGCTATTGCCCTTTGTAAATTTTCATACTTAATTTTTGTCCGGGCCGTAACTCAAAAAGTATAAAAGGCATCAAGATGAAACTTGAAATAAGAACTGTAAACTTCATTCCTATGACAAAACGACATGCGGGGGATATTTGGGCCATTACAATGGCAGTTCTAGTTTAAAACCTGATCAGTCTGTGTGTTACTTTAAGTCTAATCAGGATTTGTACTGGTTTTATTCAGAATTACAAGTGTCTTGTGATAATAGGTCAGTGAGGCTATCATTTTTAAAATATTCATTTCTTGTGGCCAGACCCTAAATACTGATAATTATTGCTCTACATTGAAATATTTGACCATAAATATTGTAAAATGACAATGCATTAAACCAACAAAAAAATCTTGTTGTTAATAGTCCTATCATTTTATGAGTATAAAAGATGCACTTCAGTCTGTTTGTTCTCTTCTGTTTACTTCATTACATTAGCACAGACATGCAAATTCTCCAAAAACCATGATTGGTCATTTTGTTAGTACATCTGTACCCCATAAAAAGCTAATCAATTTGTTTTGCTGTATTCTCCAGGAACACAAAGACAATCTGAAGAACCTACATGTGATCAAATGTCGGAGGGATGTGGTGTTCTCTCACTCAGTAAGTCCATGTACAAGTTATGCCCAGTACATGATGATGGCTTTTATTTTATGATATATGTAGTTAAACTAAAGTACAGCTGAATTTACATACCATAGTGGGGCCGCCGAGGCTGAGTGGTTACAGTCGTGGACTACAAATCTCTCAGCCCCTCACCGCTATGGTTTCGAATCCCGGTAGGGACTTTGGATTTTTCATGTGAGGAAGCCTTCCAGCTGGCTTGTGGTAGGTCTGTGGTTCTACCCGGGTACCTCTGTGTACTCGGGGTCTTCCTCCACCTGTAATTAGCTGGACGTCGCTATATGATTGAAATACTATCGCAGCGACGGTAAACCCCAATACAACAACAACAACAACATACCAAAGTCGTGAAAAATGGCACTGTTATAGCTCCCTTGCTTGGCGCTCAGCATATAAGGGTAGTTGCAGGACTGGTTGGCCTGGTGTCAGGATAATGTGACTGGGTGTGGTATCATGCCACATGTCTACGGCGTGATGCTGCAGTGTGGCAGCACTATATCTGTCTCAAGTAGACATCGTCTCCAAATGACTGAAATACTGTCAGTGGGACGTTAAACCCAACAAACAAACAAACAAATAGCTGAATTTTCTCTGTCATTTATGGCACAATACAGAGATCCACAACTCTGATATAGGTAAGGAGTAAGTCAAGAGAAGCTCTTCGTAAGTTACCATCATGTGACCATGAGATAACATGAGATGTGAAATTGCTCATATCAATTATAAATATACTGAGTTTTCTCTTAAATTTATTGCTGATTAAACCAATTATGTTTGTCTCTCATTAGACCACAGATCTCTTTTATGAGTGATACTCTAAAGCACCTGTCTTTTAAGTGTCTTAGCAAGATATTGTTTAAATCCTGTTCACCTGTTGTTGTTGTTTTTTTTTCATCAATAAAAAAAGGGTTATTTTGGACAGTTTCATATCTCTGTAGGTACATATATATAGGTCTTTGGCATATTCATGCATGCTTTTCCATTGTGATACATCCTGTTATACGAAGTTGAATATACTGTTAAGATACAAATGTAGTTTAATCAAGGTAGTGAAACGTGGTATTTACACCATCAGTGACAGCTGTAGTTATTTTTTAGATGATTTAATGCAATATAGACTTAAACATATTTTATTTCAGCTGACTAGTCTGGTAGCAGGATTTGTAGGACACATACATTCCCATATAAATAATCCAGCCATCCTGAACCAGATGATGTGTGTGGGGGTGGTGGCCGAGATAGAGGGATTACTCAGTTGCCATGGTGATGAGACGGCCATGTTGGAGGACATGTTGGTAGGCGTGGATGACCTGGCGACTGTCTCATTCAAACTGGTGCAGGAAACACCACAGAAATCTTCCATCGAGCTTACCACCACAGAGTATGTAACAGAAAAAATAACAACTTAATTATACCCCCCGCACAACAAACTTGTAAGGGGGGTATACTGGATTCAGCTTGTCTGTGTGGCCATCCGTCCGGCCGTCATTTTTTTTTGTCCGGGCTGTAACTCAAAAAGTATAAAAGATATCAAGATGAAACTTCATATGTGGATAGATCTCATTGAGGAGGCGTGCAGTGACCATGAACCATAACTCTTTGTCGCGTAATTTTGGAGTTATTGCCCTTTGTAAATTTTCATACTTCATTTTTGTTTGGGCAGTTAATCAAAAAGTATAAAAGCTTTCAAGATGAAACTTCATATGTGGATAGATCTCATTGGGGGGTGCAGTGACCAAAACCTAACTTTCTGTAATTTTGGATTGCCTTTGTAAATTTTATACTAATTTTTGTCTGGCTAACTCAAAAAGATAAAGTTTAATGAAACTTCATAGGGGATAGATCTTATTGGGGGGCAGTGCAGTGCCCAAAAACATAACTTTCTATTGCATAATTTTGGAGCTATTGCCCTTTGTAAATTTTTATACCTAATTTTTGTCTGGACCATAACTCAAAAAGGATAAGAGATTTCAGTATGAAACTTCATATGTGGATAGATCTCATTGAAGAGAAGTGCAGTGCCAAAGAACTGTACAGTGCGGCTCGCGTTCAAGTTGGCATTTTTAGCGTGTAACGTGCGTGTAACGTGCGTTCCGTGTCCGTGTAATGTGCGTGTAACGTGCGTGCGTGTACCGTGTAACCGTGTAACATTCTCAACGTGTGGTCCGTGTAGCATCATTTATATCGTGTGTAACGTGTTAACCGTTCAGCTGTTAAAAACTGCTGTCCGAGATGGACATAAACATATAGATTTCTAAACTGTAACATGTCACGGTGTAAAATCATTCGGCTTATTGTACTAGAACCCTGATGGAAATGAGTCTTGATCGAGGTAAAAAACACATATTATCATGTGTGTTTGCGTCCTGCTTTATGCATGAAAAAACAATTGCTTATATGTACATCTGGTGTGAAATGATACAACTTATGCTGTTGGATATACCATATTTCATAATGCACATTGCTTCAACTTTATATAAATTAATAATAAAATACGACTTACCGATTTCCTTGGTCTCCTCAGTCCTCACGAATATTATAACCACTATTTATTCCGTTTACAGGTAAAATTTAACTCAAAATTTGCTGGCTCGGAATTTATACTCTATCGTGCTGGTGGCACATTGTGTCGTTTAGCAGGGACTTCCTGTGTATTCCAGTTTGACACGATACACAATCTATGCACAGGAAATATTTAATTTTGACACCCAAGACCAAGAGTACATTTGAGGAAGTTAGGTGTCAGACTGGGTAGCTGGACTCGGATTATACGTAAATCGTCACCTTGGCCTGGTACATGTAACTTAACGTTTGACGACTTATGTGTAATTCTCTCTCTCCGCCATCTCTCTCTCTCTCTCTCTCTCTCTCTCTCTCTCTCTCTCATTAGCCTAGATGTGATATATACAATGAATTTAAAACTTCAACTATCATGCTCATTATTAACTAATTAAATTTAATTTTCACGTTATAACCGCAACGAATACATCCAAGACTTAAACCTTTCATCTACCTAAGGAAGCACTCGATAAGATAAACTTATTTAAATGAATTGCGTTTTTAAATTGATTCGATAAACTGATAAATGATTAGGAATTAATTGCCGAAAGCATAATTATAACTACTCGCTTTCATCTATCTAAGGAAAAACTCAGTAAGATGAACTTATTGATCGATTGCGTTTTTTGAATTTATTCGATAAACTGATAGGAAATTAGGAATTAATTGCCGAAAGCATAACTTTAAATACTCGCTTTTCCATGCATATCCTGGTGATGGTACAGGTAATTATAAAGATAAAATGGGCTCGATTTTTCCACTCCTAAAACTATTGAATGTTTTTATCCGTCTTTTGAATATCATTTGGGGTTGGTTGTTTTGTCTGTCTTCCAATAATGAGTAATCATACATTGTATACACAGATTCGTATAATCGTCAATTCTATTCGTTTTCTTATTAAAAGAATTAGAAAAAAAAAAGATTGATAAGTGTCTATGGACGAAAACAACTACAGCTAGTATATGTGGCTAAAATTATAGATTACCAACAATACGATACGATTTTTTTAATTCTGTGTTCAGATTTGTTTCGGTAAATGGCCAGATCGGTAATTAATTAAATAAAAAGGTAACTCCTTTGATGTTTCATTTATTGATTATATATGGAATTTTGTTCCCAAACTTTAATGATAGTGTGAAAAATAGATCATACGCATGAATGGAGTATGCATTCATACATTGTACATGAACGTGATCATATAAGAATAAAAAAGTAATCATTTCTTTCAGATCTTCGACGTATCTAAAAGAACAAACATGAAATATAAAGTTTACTAGCAATTACATGTAGTTATTATAAATCTAAAACGAGAATTTAATACGATCGCTTGTCTCTTGATTCCTTCTTTAGTTCTCTTAACTAATGACGCATAGAGAAGTAGTCTATGGACGAAAACAACCGAGTTGACCGAATAAGCCGGCAGCATTTGCATTGTGCATCGTTCGTATCGTGTGGACTGTGTATCGTGTATATGAACCAAACGTGTAACGTACATGCACCGTGTAACGTGCGCCAACTTGAACGCGAGCCGTACTGTAACCCCCATTTGCGTCATTTAAAAAATTCCTGTGACAAAGCGGCATGCGGGGGGGTATTTTTGCCATGACAATGGCAGTTCTAGTTTGATTTGTAATAATTATACATTAAGCAATATCATGTTGGCACCAATGGTGATGTTTGCTTGGTCCTTGAAGTGAAAGGAAACAGGAGTACCCTATGTGTTTGAAAGAATGAACAAATAATCTTTCAAGTCCTAAATTTGTACATGAATATTCATAAGGTAATGATTTATGTATGTTTTAGTTGAATAAGGATTCACTTATCTTAGTGTGATATCAAAGTTGTGATAAGTAATTTGTGTGTTTCAGTTTTAAGAAAAGTGGACTGTATCCAGACCTCAACAGGTGAGACACCTTTTTGCATGGTCCTTATCATACCAGGGCCTTGGTCCTTATTAGTCCCCTACCGGTGTAACCGGAGGGGACTATAGGTTTGCCCTCCATCCGTTTGTCTGTCTGTCAGTCAGTCCGTCCGTCCACAAAAACTGGATCCCATGATAACTCAAAAAGTACTGAAGAAATTTCTTTGAAACTTGAAATATGGATAGATGGCTGTATGGAGATTATGCACGTCTTTTTTTCTTCCTAGATTGAAAAATCGGATTGCTATGACAACAAATAGACTTAAAATATGGCAAATAAAGCAATATATTGTGATAACACAAAAAGTACTGAAGATTTTATGAAACTTGAAATATGGATAGATTGCTGTATGGAGATTATGCACATTTTTTTTTATTTCTTCTTAGGTTGAAAAATCTGGTTGCTATGACAAAAAATAGACTTAAAATATGACAAATAAAACAATATATTGTGATACTCAAAAAGTACTGAAACTTTTTTTTTTATGAAACTTAAAATATGGATAGATGGCTGTATGGAGATTATGCACATCTTTTATTTCTTCCAATTTTAAAAAAAAAGTCACCTGAATACAAATATACATACTGAGATAATCCTTGACACATTGCAGGCATCACATCTGTGTGGAGGTCCCCATGAAGAAACCACTGTTTGAAAAGTTACCACAGAAACTACAGGCTGGTGCAGTCATAAAAACTGTGCCCCTCTTTTTCAATATTGGCATCAATGAACAGGCAACACTGGCTGAGAGGTAATATTTCTTTCATTGTTGATTTTCAAAGTAAAGATATACTTACAGCTCTTCATGGCTGAGTGTCCATGGGGGGGGGGGGTATCTCAGACTGCAACATACCAAAGTTGTTAGCATTGCACCAATACCTGGCATTCTATAATTCAGGACAATTTATCTTTGTGTTAGGTCTGGTATTATGTTCGTACCAGACTAATATTAGAGTGACTGAAATACTGTTGGTGGGATTTTAAACCTAAAAAAACCCCAGTCACTATAAATTATTCTTATACATGTACTTGTAAGTGTCATATTAGTATTACAGGCTTGTAGTGATAGTCTGAAATCTTGTCTTTGTTAAAATAAAAAATAAAAATATTAGGAAAATTTATGAATATTAGTGTTTGGAAAAACAGAGTTAAATGTTCTTAAGCCTGCTTATAGAAAAAAAAATCTGATATTCTTTTTAAATTTACAAGGACAATTTTTGCCACTGGTTAGCATCAAAATGGCATTATGGTCATAAAGACTTGTCTCATTGTGAACGTTACTGAATGTTTATTTTTCATCTGTTACAAAATATTAATAACATACATGCCGTATCTCCCGGCGGGAGATTAAATCTCCCGGGATTTCGACTTGTCTCCCGATCTCCTGCCGGGAGGTGAAAATCTCCCGGTCTGACTTAAATCAAACTGGTTTCCCTTTGGACTCAGTATAATCCATTTTATTACCGACCTATGATACAGCATTAGGAAGATTACGTAAGAACATGTGTTAGTATCAATCCTGACCAGTGTGCTGTACACAGCCACAAGCAATGTGTGATCGTCCTTATCCAGTCAAATTGCATAATTCAGCCAGGTAGCAGATTGGACACTCTATCAGTTGAAACAATTATCGTTGGGTAATTAGCAGCTATCAAGGCAATACTAAAGCTAGAATGAGTAAGGTTAGGATGGTACACTGTAATAAAGACGTAAATCTTATCATGGATAAAAAAAGGTCCTGGAGAATAGCTAATCCTTACTAACCGGAAGTGTAAACAGTAAATGATAATTAGATCAACTGTTTACCAATCATTTAAATCTTAACAAAACTCATCATATTGACACATCATAGAAAGTACACCTCAGCTAGCGATAAATTGCAAATGAATTGCAATTTTCACACCGAAAATGACTTGATAAACATGGGATATCGTCTGCTGAGTAATTTACTATAATGAGATGTCATGATCGGAAGAGTTGGATAACCACTTCATACCACCATACCGTACACGATAAATATTTTAAGCTAAATAATATTTCAGCTAAAAGCAATTTAATTCAGAGAAAAAGAATACACAGACGGAAGGTGAAAGTATTATAAAAAATGATCTAACTTTTAGCTCACCTGAGCACAAAGTGCTCAAGGTGAGCTTTTGTGATCGCCCGTTGTCCGTGCGTCCATGCGTCCGTGCGTGCGTCCGTCATCAACTTTTCGTTCAAATGACTTCTCCTCCTAAACCACTGGATGGATTTTGACCAAACTTCACAGGAATCATCCTTATCATGACCTCCATCAAAGTTGTTCAAATTATTTTGATTGGGTGAATAAGTAGGTCACAGGAGCTAAAAATAGATTTTTAAAATGCAATCTTAGAAAATCTTCTCCTGCAAAACTGTAAGGCCTAGAGCTTTAATAATTGGTATGTAGAACTGTCTTATGAACATCTACAAAAGTTGTTCAGATCATGACCCTGGGGTCAGAATTGGCCCTGCCCCGGGGGTCACTTGTTTTACATAGACTTATATAGGAAAAACTTTAAAAATCTTCTTCTATGAAACAATAAGGCCTAGAGCTAAGATATTTGGCATGTAGCATTGTCTAATGAATCTCTACAAAAGTTGTTCAAATTATGACCCTGGGGTTAGAATTGGCCCTGCCCCGGGGGTCACTTGTTTTACATAGACTTGTATAGGAAAAACTTTAAAAATCTTCTCCTATGAAACCAAAAGGTCTAGAGCTAAGATATTTGGTATATAGCATCATCTAATGGTTCATTACCAAAATTGTTCAAATCATAGCCCTATGGTGATAAATGACCCCGCACCAGGGGTTACTTGTTTTACATAGAGTTATATCGGAAAATCTTAAAAATCTTCTTTTATGAATCCATAAGGCCTAGAGCTTAGATAATTAGCTCACCTGAGCACAACGTGCTCATGGTGAGATTTTATGATTGCCTTTTGTCCGGCGTCTGTCGTCCGTCCATCTGTCCGTGCGTGCGTCTTGCGTCAACTTTTTCCATTAAACAACATCTCCTCCTAATCCGCTGAAGGGATTTTGACAAAATTTCACAGGTATCATCCTTATGATGTCCTCTAACAAAATTGTACAAATTATTATGATTGGTTGAAAAAGTAGGTCACAGGAGCTAAAAATAGATTTTAAAATGCAATCTTAGAAAATCTTCTCCTGCAAAACTGTAAGGCCTCTACAGCATGTAGAATTGTCTTATAAACCTTTACAAAAATTGTTCAAATCATGGCCCTAGGGTCAAAATTTGCCTTGCCCCAGGGGTCACTTTATTTTACATAGGCTTATAAAGGGAAAACCTAACAAAATCTTCTTATCAGACACCACATGGCCTAGAGCTTAGATATAAGGCTTGTACCATTGTCTAGTGGATCTCTACCAAAGTTGTTCAAATCATGGCCCTTGGGTCCAAATTGGGTCCGCCCCAGGTGTCACTTGATTTTACATAGGCTTATATAGAGGAAGAAAGGAAAATCTTCTTCTCAGAAACCACAAGGTCAAGAATTAAGATATTTAGTGTGTAGCATTGTTTAGTACATCTCTATCAAGTTTTTTTCTTCAAATCATGGCCCTGTGTCAAAATTGGTCCCACTTTAAGTATGTTAATATTATAAACCATTGAAAGCAATATTTCTCAGGTGAGCGATTAAGGGCCATCATAGCCCTCTTGTTATCTTTATTCATCCCCATTAATTAAAACCTTATGATCAGAAATCATTCAATAAATCAAAGATACTGTACATATCAATTTAAATGTGTTTGCATGTAAATGGCATGTTCTCCAATTTGTTACAAGTTAGTGTTGCATTTAATGTAAAACAGTGCTTGTGGAAAGTTAAGTTTCTATTTGAATTAGATTTATTAATAAATTGTTGGTTTTTTTTTTACATATAAATTTCATATGGTATTTTCATTAAATGCAATAAACAGTATATAATATAAACTGTTAATGAATTTAATGAAGGGGTAATCAAATGTGTATTTTTTATTTTTTTTTATTAAGAACGTCTCTTCTACATATGTCGTAAAATCTCACTGGCTGGACCCCAAATCTCCCTGTGAAAATTTCAAAATCTCCCTGGGAGACATACTGAAAATATGGCATGTATGTAATAATTAAAACCTGAATGTCAAGGTTTGGAATTATTGATCAGTTATTTGTATTCCAAGATATAATAGATAGATTTGGCTATTTTAGAATATTTGTAAAGGATCTAGACAAATTTTTGATATTTTCAGTGATTTATTTCCAGCAGCCATGTAAGTAATGTGTTCCATGATAAGATTGCTTTGATGTCACTGCTTTTTTGCTTTTGATAATATAGACCTTTCACTTTCAGAGCTTTCCAGGCCCATTTGGGTATCTTAAAGGACATTTCAGAATTCCTGAAATGCTTAAAAAATGATAAAACCTAATAAAGAAATCAAGAGTATTAAGTGAAGAAATTTGTCTTTGTCCGTCCGTACATACATACGTCCATCTGTCCAACTTTGTGACATGCATAACTCCGAAAGTATTTGTACCACAAACTTGAGACTTCATTGATACCTTATTCAGGACATGAACTTGCGCACCTGGGTATTTTCATGGAACCACCATTGAAGTTGACAGTTAATGGCCGTTGTTTATGAAAAATATGGAATTATATGCTTTTGACTCATGTAACTCTGAAAGTGTGTGTGCTACAGACTTGAAACTTCACAAATATATTATCAGGACATGAAATTGTGCCCTTTTTTTATACCCTCAACCAAAAAGGGAGGCATATAAATTTGCATTTGTTCGTCTGTCCATCCCAAAACTAACACAGGTAACTCTGAAGGTATTTGTGCTACAAACTTCATGTATATATTACTCAGGACATGACACCTGGGTTTTGGCCTTTGTTTTGGAAAATGCAATGGGTTGGGGCATCTGTGTCCTCTGGACATATTTCTTGTTTGTTGTTTGGGGTAGATGACCTGTTCCAGTCATACAGGAAATTTTTATGCAAAGCTGTTTGAAATTGGGTAAAATATGCAAGAAATTACAGAAAATCAGAGAAATGAAAGTAAAGAATATAATTATTGATCCTTTTATTAGCCTTAGTGGAAAAGTCACAACTTTGTCGATTTTTTACCAAATGGAACTAAATTTTCATTTTTTATTTTTGTTGTCAAATTGGGAAAATATGTACTTTTTGGCATTTGGAATATACCGGTAGATGAATACTGACTCTAAAAGAAAAGAAGAAAAAAGCTGAAAAAAGCCCTGTTTTATTTCTATGACTGCCTTTAAAAAATATGATTTTAAAACAACAAATATCCTATGTTTCGCTGCTGATGAAAATAATAATATAATGGGTTTTTTCTGTGTTAATACTAATAAAAATTACCTTTCCTTTTATACTCTCTAAAGGAGATAGCAGCAGTTCCAGGCATATGAAAGAAGACTGTATTAAAATTACAGTTATCAATCAGTTTTCAAAAATTCACATTATACAGAGTGACATTACATGTGTACTAGTTCCAACATTTTTTTAAATGATTTTTGTTCCTGCATGTTTTTTGGGGGGAAGCATACCATAATTATATTCACAGCTAAGTTTGTGTGTATGTATTAGGTTCCTGTTATAAATCGTAGTCTTCAAAAGCTGATCACATTATCAAGAGTGTCATTACATGACACTTTTTCAATGCAATGATTTTTAGCTCACCTGAGCACAAAGTGCTCAAGGTGAGCTTTTGTGCTCGCCCTTCGTCCGGCGTCCGTCATCGTCCGTCTTCTTCAAAACTATTGGCCAGATTTTAAAATGAATTGGTACAGATGTTCCTTGGGTCAACCTCTACCAAAGTTGCTAAAATTATTCCGATCCGTAAAAAACATGGCCGCCAGGGGCGGGGCTTATTTGCCTTATATGTATATAGAGAAAACTTTAATCAACATTTCCTCTGAAACCACTGGACAGAATTTGATTAAATTTGGCAGGAATGATCTTTGGATCAACCTTCACAAAAGTTCTTAAAATAAACTTGATCCATATAGAACTCTGGTTGCCATGGCAAAAAAAGAAAATAAATATGAAAACTTTAAAAATCATCTTCTTCAAAACTACTGGCCAGATTTTAAAATAAATTGGTACAGATGTTCCTTGGGTCAACCTATTTATCTCAGGTGAGCGATTAAGGGCCATCATGGGCCTCTTGTTCCTTTTTCCACTGTATTTTTAGGGAAATATAATTGTATACACAGCTTAGTCTCTCTGTGAGTGTGTGTGTGTGCCAGCTTACCTCCAAAACAAGTGGAACAGATTGAATAGAAGCCACTTTTGACCTTCTTGAAATCATTCCCACTACCTATTGTTATTAGACCTCAGGGATGTAAAATTCTTAAAAATTATCACTCGCCCTGCCTAGCCCTTTCAAAATAAGAGATAGTAAAATCACAAAAATTACAAAGAAATGTTCTGATTATACACTCACCCTACACTAATTTTCACTGACAAGGGTGAGTGGACAAGTGTAATTTTACACCC
>CM037782.1:4673718-4723718 GCA_021229015.1 Solen grandis | reverse complement strand
ATTTATGTTTTAAAATTCTGTTTAGTAAACTTGTGTTAATTATTTCATAATACATGTATATTTTAGTTTTGATATATGCATATTAATTATTATGTCGCGATCAATAATTTTCACGTGTTTTCTAGGGCTATGAAAAACAAAAGAAATTTATCGCTTCTCAAGGTAGGTGAAATAATGTCATTTATTAAGATAGTTACTAACACTTTCTTTCTTCAAATATACACAATATTTAAACGCAATCTACGTATGTAAACCCTGTACTGTTATATATTTGGGGTGAGTATCAGACGATTAACCCTATGATATAATAGTATATCGTCTTATAATATCTTTATCATTTCTAAAGAATATAAATGTTTACCAAACGCCTTTCTATGTGTTTCACCAGGACCACAGGATGAAATGATCGGAGACTTCTGGGACATGGTGGCACAGCAGAAGGCGACAACCATTGTCATGTTGACCAACCTTATAGAGCATGGCTCGGTACGGCCAATGTTCAGCTGCATAACATGTTCTTTTGTTCTCAGTTTAGTTTAAATCTATTCTTATACGCCAATTTGAAATATTTCTTACCCTGACACTTTATCCCCTTGGTATGGACAGTTGCTTTGCTTTTGTTTTTGTTGTTATTGTTGTTTTAAGGGGGCTGCACATACACACACGCGCGCATGAGCGAGGATTTATTGCAGAAATTTCGGTTTTAGTGTTTTGGATATAAATGTAAAAGGGGTTTGTTTGTTTTTTTAAACTAAAGGTATTGTTATCACCCTCCGTTTTATCCATTATATCTAGAATATGTAGAGACATTTTAATTAGGGGGAGGGAAACCGCAAAAATAGTCCATTAGGCGATTCCTGTGTACTTTCATGTAATCTTACACTAAAATGAACATGTTAAAATCATAACGGTAGTCAATATGTTGTTTACGAAAAGCGATCCCAAATTTCAGATAAAATGCGTGAAGTATTGGGAAGAGGATGAGATCGAAACATTCGGTCACGTGACTGTGGAGGTCAAGAAGACGGAAACCTTTGACAATTATGTCGTACGCCATCTAAAGACAACCTATGTAAATATAAATTTAACCATTCTTGTGTTCAAAACCGAATGCTGCCAAAATATTACTAATGCTTATCAATCAATTTTAAATGAAGAAATACAAGTCGCAAACATGCATTTTGACACCAAGATCCCATTGTAAACTATCTCAGCCTTTGGTTTACGGTGTTAATCTCTCATCCAAAGGGTACTGACAAACAGCGAACGTGATAAATGGCAGACTGTTCTTGTTTTATATTGATCGGTTAGTAATTGTCCTGATATTTCTCATATGGCCATAATGGTGTTTGCCTCCAGAGACAGCGGCAGTCCAGCATGGTGACGCAGTACCACTTCACGGTGTGGCCCGACAAGGACGTCCCCGCCACCTGCCGCTCTCTGGTTGACCTCTGGAGGAAGGTCATGGAGAAACAGACCTCTCCAGACGGACCACCCATTGTGGTTCACTGCAGGTAGGGTCAGACTGACCTTTGTGTATTTCTTGTTATGACGTTACGCACGATGTTGCGTTTAATAAGCGTAACGTCAAAATGACTTGTTTTTGACGAACAAAACTACGTTCGAGAAATAAAATCAATTATCAAGTGCAATTTGTGATTTACTATATTATTTTCTACATATTATATAACTTAAACAATATACATTGACCACAAAAACTAAACATCTAGCTACGTATATCCAGAACAGATACGGTACTGACTACGTTATCAATCGTAGACAAGTGACATTATACTACACTTATTTACATTATTCTGACACTGAGCAACCCAGTCCTGGAGCTTCCCCAATGTGCTGAGCGCTAGGCGCAAGGGAGCTTTGCAAGAACCATTGGCTCTTAAACCAAATAAAATGGCCGCGTAGGACCGATGTTTTTTTCAGAATATGCCTAAGCCATATAATTATGGAACAGTTTATTGTGTTGTTTTATTTTTGAACATCCCTCTCTTGTTCTCCTTCATATTGAAAATGAAAGTACAAGATTCCTTAAACATGTTTAATAAGTATATACGAGCAGACATGTTTCAATGACATTTGGCCACATACGGCTAAATTTTGCGGTTCTAGTGCCAGTACCTTTTTAAAGACTTAGGCATTTCGCAACCAAGGATCAAAGCAAAGTCTTCCCGCCCACCGACAATAATAATAATGTAAATACACTATTACATAAATGCTTACTATTAACCCTAAGCCATTTAATCATTGCCAGTGCCGGGGTAGGCCGGACAGGAACGTTCATCGCGCTAGACTACCTGTACAACCAGGGCAGGAAGGAGGGCGTCATATACCCACTGGACACCCTAAGGCTGCTGCGTGACCAGAGGGTGCTCATGATCCAAACTAAGGTATCTTGGTCTCTCTCAATCATCGTGTTGCCGTGGTTCAGTGTTGGTGCCTGATTATAGGCATGTTATAATTACATAAAAATGACTGTCGGGATTATTTCAGTAATCCTGTTTTAGACTTAATCTTTTTTCTTTGATTTATATTTTCCATCTACATATTGTATATTGGTTTCTTACTGAATTTTATCATATAAGTAAAGCATTTTTTATATGATTTTGTTCTATACGTATATACAATATTATGGCCATCACTAGGACCGCCATCAGCTAGTCTTAACATTGATCTTGAATTATTATTAGTCTTGGTGTGTTGTTTATTTTACAAATAAAAGTTTTAAAATTTGACTTTATGTCTATATAATGCCACCATAAGCACACGTGACCGCACAGTACCACAGTACAATGTCTTTATTTCAACACCAGCTTCAGTACGTGTACCTCCACAAGACCGTGGCGGAAGCCCTGTACCTGGGCACTGAGAGCATCCCGGCCGACATCTTCCAGGACATATTCGACAGTCTCAAACAGACTGACCCAACCACCAAGAAAAGCAAGCTCCTCATGCAGTACGAGGTGAATAAAGATATACATGTTTTTGTTGTTGTTGTATATGTAGTGAAAATATGTAGAGGTGTGTGTTGTTTTAAAACATTTACAAATTTCACAATACCTAAATTCGGCTGGAGTTATGCAAGTGATTAAAAAAAGTTTTATTATTCAGCTTTGTTTAACATTAATTTTCAGATGGTGCAGAAGTTTGGACAATCTTGTTGTGACCAGTCGGAGTCCTTCTATCAAAATACTACCGTGACAAACTCGGAGGGTCTGATTATTGATATTGTAAAAAGAAAAAAAATAACAAACGTTGATTTTGCATAAGTTCAGTAACAGATCGATACTTTCACATAAAAAACTACAGTCATTTATTATAAAATGCCACAAAATTAATAAATACATATGGATCAATTTATATTTTCTTAAGAAATTGAAATGATCAACCTTTTCATCGTAAATATAGCTTGCTGACCGCCATTCTGGATGATTGAGATGCTTGTATTACATGTAATATAAGGATTTACCTTTCGGGTTTCAGTAGATGAGTACAAGCCAAAGGACAGTAAGAGGAATTCGCAGAACATCCATGATTACGGCGCCATAGAGTTACCGGTGGGTGTTTTATTACACAAGTGTTTATCTGCAATGAAAACGATATAAATATATACAGCTTCGTGCATTTTTTTTACATATCTAGTGACTGTTCTTGCATATGTGTCTGTGTGTTTCAAATTCCATAAAATATTTAACATGCTTATGAATTGTGCATGCAAAGGTAAACGCACTCGCTAAATGAATTATTATTGATGAATGAGTTTAGCATTTTTGCATGTTTAAATTGACATTACGTATATGCATTTCTCTTAAAGAACTACGCCAATGTGAACACGTTCATAGTGACTGCATCTCCAGTCGAGAACCAGCTGAGTGACTTCTGGTCGCTGATATACGAGCAGAACGTTAAAACTGTCGTCATGGTGACAGAGCCGTCGTCCTCTAGCTTTAAGGTAAGGATGTTTTTAAGTTTTATTTATATTGAGTATTTACATAAATATTTATTTGATGAAATTATACTTAGGTTTAATTCAGGGTAATTAGTGTAGCTATGATTTCGAAGACTTATGAATTGCTTATTGCTTCAAGCTCTCTTTTGGCATGGTGGACCCCAACAATACATCAAACACAATATTCGTTGCAGACCAGCTGTACTTTAGGAGGAGGCAAGGTGAAGGACAGTGTGTTGAACATTGCTATGGTTGAACAGAAGAAGGGCTCATTTGGCAACGAAATGACCTTTACTATAACACAGGTAAAACATCATAATTTACAACCGTGTACCAAGTGTTTGAAATTCGATATATTGTCAGCCGATCTATATTTCCAATTCCAAACATCCAACATATACGGGTGTTAAAGTAACAGGGGAAAAGATCAACAGAAATATTAAAATAAATAATATCACTACACTTATACTAACAGATCACTGTAAAAGGTACATGAAATCACAAAAAGTCATTATGTCCTACTGTTCATATATCAATGCAAAACACCATAAAGAAATCAAGCCGACACAATTACATGGATTATTGTTATTTTACAGGGCGAGGACGTGCGACACACGGTGAAACAGTTCCAGTATACGGCCTGGAAGGACCGTAGCGAGATCCCGGGGGACATCCCGTCCGTGCTGGAGTTCCTGGAGAAGGTCCAGCGCTGGCAGCCCCACCTGTCCAAGGGTCAGCCCATCCTGATCCACTGCGGGTACGAGAAAAGAACCGGTCCTTTCTACTCTCACCGTATCTAATTACATACTCAGTTGCACTTGGGTTTTATATTTCTTTCATATTAAAAAATGAATATAGCATGTCCAATGGTACATTCTTTTTTATAGAAAATATTGATGCATGTAGTTATATGAAATGTTTATGCCAAAAGATATTATATTTTTGAAACTAATATACGTAATGCATTTATATCACTGAGTTTGGGTCATTGTCATTAATTCACTTAAATATTTATGCTTTTGCAAAGCTCCATGAAATCGGTAATATTCAAAGATCGTAAATTCAAATTTCATTTTACCTTTAAGAATTTACTTTAGGTTATCTTCCTAAATTTAGAATATATATATGCACTTACATAGATGAAGAATGGTAAGTAATGAATTATTTTATAGCGTACATACATGTAACGTATTAATTATATATCGAGAGTGGGAGGTCGTGGATTCGATCCCTGTCCGCACATACCAAAATCGTAAAAAATGTTACGGACTTTATTGCTTGGCGCTCAGCATCGTTTAAGTTCTTGTACTGAATTTTCCATTAAAAGCCGCCTATCTTGTCAAAATATTTCAGATAATCAACGTAACTTATGTGATTTTTTACCAACGAAATCGTACGTGTATGTACAAAAAATCACAGGAGCTTTGTCAAAATTCTATTATTACCAGTAGTGCGAATAATATCGACTATTGCCGAAACCCGGGTGAAATCATCTATAGAATGTATCCATAGAATGTATATTCATGACTGTCATAACTGCGACTTAGTCTTTTAGAATATTATCATTAACTATTAAGTTATCAGCTATGAAGCTAAGCATATAGATGTGTTCTGAATTTCAGTAACGGACTGTTCCGTAGTACCGTGATCTGTGTGTTGCTGAATGAACTACAGCGATTGAGGCGAGACAGCGAACACGTGAACATTCTGGAGTCCGTCATGATGATGAACAAAAGGAACGCTGGACTTATCCAAAGTTTCGTGAGTATTGTAATTTAAAATAAAATGACGATGATTCTTTATTTAGATCTATAATGACATGTTGCTTCAAAATCATCATCTACAAATATTCTACCAGAGTCAATTCTATCATGCTTTGCCAAGATAATAATTAGTTATCGTTTATAATTCTGCCATAACCATTCCATTTTCTTATCTATTACAAAACGTTTTGCATAAAATTCGTAAAGGTAAAAAACCTGTAATGGTTCCGCTACGTATTGGACCACTTAATTATCTACCAAGATAACCAAGGTACCCTAATGAAACATTAGGAAACCTTGGTTATCTCCGTGAGGCCATGATGTCCTAAATGTAGCGGAACCATTACAGGGACTTTACCTTAAATGAAGGTACCAGCAAGTCCAATCATAATTACCAATAAACAAAATAAGCTGCAAGACGAATATACGTGGCTGCATAAATATATATCATATGTTATTTGACACTATCACCGAATGTGTTAGAAAAGTATATCTATATATACATGGTAAAATTACGATATTCTGAGGGAAACATGAATGCTCGAAATGCCGCTAAGCTTGGAAAACTGTTTGTTTTTCTCCCTTATCTCCGTTCAGAAACTGGGAATAAACAGAAACAACGATGTTCGGATATTCGTTCCTCGAAAGATTGCAATTATACTTGCTGCATATACACAGCATTTTCTGGACATTTCCCACAAAAAAAGACTTCTGAAGACATTTCTTATCAAGGGTTGTTGTAGCCTACACATTTATATACTGTCTTAACACACGAGGAGACTCCTTTCATATTTATATACCACGGTTACTTCAGGCCCAGTATCGCTTCTGCTATGACGCTATCAACTCTCATCTCAACAGCTCCGCCGTATATGAAAACGTGTGATGCTGCCTGCTGTGACAGTACCGGAAATGACGTCAGTAGCATTCACAGACCCTGCAATTCAGGCGTCAGCTTGCTAGCTTCTATAACTACAGTATTCCGCATGTAGACGTGGTACATGTTTTTCCTATTAAGGACCTTTCTTCAGATAATGCAATGTGTCAACACCAGTCTTTTTTTTTTCAGTCACTCAGAGGTGACCCATATATTATCCGTCATAGATATAAGGGGATCGGAGAGCAACTCCCCATACACCTTACAAACATTTTGTTAAAAAATTAAAATAAAGGATTTTGGCAAATACAAATATATGTTTATTATGTAAAATGTTACATAATATGTGATATAAATGACTTTACAAAAGCGGTATTTATATATTTTATCATTAAAGAATGATTCTAGGACACTTAAATTTTGGTGTAAATAATATAAAATGTTATTTAATTTTCTTCTTGTTTCACTAATGAAATAAGTTCGAAATATGCAATATCCAATTTGTCACAGAAAAGTATTTACTAAGTTATATTCACATGAATCTATCTTATAGGCTACAATAATGTTTTCCAAAGTAGTCATTGGTTTATTTATACTAGAACTGTTTAAGATAACGGCATGAAATATAAGAATTGGTCATAATCTTCTATTTCCTTACAAAAAATAAAACGCGGAGAATTCTCTCATCTTCCAGTTAAATAGATTTGTTGAAGTGAGATTGTGAAGAGTTTTATACTTAAACTGTTTAACTGTGTTATAAAGAATTACTTTATGTAGAAAAAATACCAATTAACTTTTTTTATTAAATCGTCTCTCCCAGCCAATTTTTACGTATGGTTCAATTTTTTTTATTTACATAAGTTTTATAGATATCCCTATTACTAATATCCAGAAATGTTTTTACTTTGAGGACTACAGAAGATCTATTGTTTATTTTGACATTTACCGATTCTTCCGTTTTTATTAAACTAGCCATTGTTTCGGAATAGCTTTTAAAGTATTGTCAATTCTGATAACAAGTTATTCTTTATTTTAATTTTTGTAGTATTTTGTTTGCTTTGATTTCTCCTTTTTCTAATATTATATCATTTATAAAGATAAGCTCTGATTTTTTTTCCAGTGTGTAAATACGAAACATTTCCCTGTATGCTTGATTAATTTATTTCCCTATATAATTTGCATTCTAACCGTATAGAAATTGTATTCTTTTGTAGTATGTTGTTTGATATTTTTAATTCTATCCAGGTTTGAAGTAAATATTTAACACCAGTCTTAATGACCTGATAGAAAGCACTCAAAGGATTACTATCACTGAAATTGATAAGTAACGTAAATAAAATGATTTAACAGACCATTCAGTCATCGTCAACAGTTGTATAGCTTGTAATACCAATTGAATGTTTTGCGTGAAAAATACCGATCAGAAAATTATACATATACGTCACTCGTATGTGAAAGTAGGTTATCAGTTTCATATAAAGCGCGTTATCACCGATAAAAACACATTAAGTAACATCTATGTATGATCATGACACTAACATTTGATCATATTCATTAACTGTTAATATAGTGGTGTCTATTTGCGCGAAAAAAAAACATTTCGTCGTTTTTGGATGAATCCTACGGTCTAGTATTGAGAATAGTGCAAGCAAGTGACGTCATGGTCTCCATTTATATATTGCAAATATTGTGTGATCATTATAATAGTATATGTTTTTATGTTATTTAGGTAGCAAAATTATATTTTTTTCTAACTTGTTTGCGTAGATATATTGATAAAAATTCAAAATGTTAACAACGGATACTGGTTTCCTAAATCTCCGGTTCGACAAGCTGCTACACGGTTAGTTTAATAAGTTTATTCAAGTATCAGGTAGACACACATGACAAACCTCTACACATATATACATAGACTTATTAAACAAAGACTGGAAACAAGTTTAAATCTAAAAAATGGTCATATTCTCGCAAAGTCAGGTTTTCAAATATCTCCATTTTCATCGAAGATATGAAAGGGTAAATTGTATCTTTCAAAATAACAGAACATCACTATCAATATTGATACCCTATGTAATATAATAAATATAAAAAATAAAAATGTTTGATAAAACAGAAAAGTACCTGCATGATGATAACTATGTAAGATGCGTTATTTTTCTGCTACACTGGTTGAATTTAAATAATTTAAAAAAAAAAATCTAAAAATGATTCAAACTGAAAACAATTCCATGAAGTAGAGAAATGATCATATAATTAATATGGTTACATGTATATATATATATATATATATATATATATATATATATATTTAAGATATGTATCATGTTTGATACTGTATCACGGGGCCGAGTAGTAACCAGTTTAATACTTAAGACCTAAAACTAAGCCTAGCTTTAACTAACGCACAAAATATATGGGATGGCAAATTTGAGAAATGCATGGTTTGTCCTCTAGAAACGGTCAAACATCACTAAAATTTAGGAAAAATTAAAATTTCAAAAACATGTTTTTTGTCGCTTCTGACATTATTTTTGTTCATTATTTATTTAGTTCATTTTGTATTGTTACATTTGAAAGGGTCTCACAATTAAAAATGAAAAAAGTTGAAAACGTCAAGGTCATATTACGGTTGTTGTGTTTTTATTCGGCCCCAAATAGCTCCAAAACTAAAAATATTTCATTGAGAGTATATGAACAAAAGTTTTAGTACTTGAAGAGCTCTAACAGGTGATGTTAAAATTTTGAAGATCGGGCATGATTTTGGTCATTTTATGAAAGTCCAAAGTGTGATCCCTTTTTTTTTCTTTTTTTTTTTTATGGAATAATTGTAAATCAGTTGTTATGCTTCAAATTGTGATATATAAGAAATAGAATGTTAGACTAGTGCGACTTGTATTGAACTATTTGCTGCATTGTTAGGTACCTAATGGTAAAATTTTAATCAATTTTGTTTCTCATTGCCGCTAGGGGGCACTTGGCTTGAAATCACTCTTTTGCTTATAATTCAAAAAGTTGCGGTCTGATCCAAATGCGGTATGTTGCATTATGTTTCATGTTGATAGTCTAATAAAATATGATAGGTTTCGCGAAATGAGTGGCTGAAATTTTTTGAGCTACTGAAGGTTGAAAGTTCGAACCTCGCAAAAACTGTGCAAATTAGTGTAGGTCTATGAAAAACCTACCCATCTTTGTAAGAGATCAGATAGAAGAAATCTCTTTGCTGCATACGATTTGCAATACATATACGTACAAAATGTATGGGGTGGCGAATTTAAGAAATGCATGGTTTGTCCTTTTTAAACGGCCAAACTTCACTAAAATTTAGGAAAAATTAAAATTTCTAAAACATGTTTTTTATCGGTCCTGACATTATTTTTTCTTCATTTTAGTGTATTGTTATGTTTGAAAAGTAAAACACAAATGCAAAGGTCAAGGTCATATTACGATTTTCTTTTTCTTCGACCCTCATATAGCTCTAAAACTAAAATGTTTTATCGAGAGTATATGAACAAGAGTGTAAGTTCTGTAAACGCTCTTTCCAGTGATGTTTAATTTTGAAGATCGACTTCATTTGGTCATTTTACGGCAGTCTAAGGTTTGATCCTTTTTAGAACAATTGTAAATCAGTTTTTATGCTTCAAATTGTGATATATAAGAAATAGAATGTTCGACTAGTGCGACTTGTATACTTGATTGAACTATTTGCTACACTGCTAGGTACCTGATAGTAAAATTAATCAATTTTGTTTCTCATTTTGCCGCTAGGGGGCGTTTTGCTTGAAAACACTCTTTTGCTTATAACAGAAAAAGTTGAAGTCCGATTAGAATGCGATTTCTTGCATTCTGTTCCATGTTGATAGCCTAATAAAATATGATAGGTTTCGAAGGTAAGTGTGGCTGAAAGTTTTTGTGCTACGGAAGGTTGAATGTTCGAACATGTTAAAAAATCTGGGCAAACTAGGGTAGGTTTATGAAAAAACCTACCCATTTTTGATAGAGATCAAATAGAAGAACTCTGTTTACTGCAGAGGATTTGCAAGACATTTACGCACAAAACATTTGGGGTAGCGAATTTAAGAAATGCATGGTTTGTCCTTTAAAAACGGTCAAACTTCACTAAAATTTAGGAAAAAATTAAAATTTCTAAAACATTTTTTTGTCGCACCCGACTTGATTTTTTGTTAATTCTTCTTGAAATATTCACACCTTATGTATTGTTATGTTTGAAAGGGCCTCACAATTAAAAATAAAAAAAATAAATGAAAATGTCAAGGTCATATTGCGATTATTGTGTTTTTATTCGGCCCAAATATAGCTCCAAAACTAACTAAAAATATTTCATTGAAAGTATATGAACAAAAGTTTAAGTTGTTGAAGAAATCTTTCCAGTGATGTTTAGTTTTTGAAGATTGGACCTCATTTGGTCATTTTACCGCAGTCCAAATTTGATCATTTTTGGAATAATTGTAAATCAGTTTTTATGCTTCAAATTGTGATATATAAGAAACAGAATGACTAGTGCGACTTGTATACTTGATTGAACTATATACTGCATTGCTAGGTTTACTCAATTTTCTTTCTCATTTTGCCGCTTGGTGGCGCTTTGCTTGAAATCACGCTTTTGCTTATAACTCAAAAAGTTAAGTCTGATCCAAATGCGGTTTGTTGCATTATGTTCCTTGTTGATAGCCTAATAAAATATGATAGTTTCTTGTGTTGTTTTTGTTGCTGTTGTTGTTTTTTGTGCGTGTGTGTGATTTGTGCGGGTGTGTTTTTTATAGTCATAAATATTTGAATATGTAACAAGGAACATGTTACTGTTAAATATAATATGCTTTATGAACGCACGTGTAAAGCCTGGTGTGAAAGCTCGATTTAGCGGTATTTTGTCTTTATCTATAATCAGATGATTTTCCTGTATTTGTATTTCCGATTTCTAATAAAATTTGATGGACCAGCTGTTGTTTTGTTGATGATATTGGTATGGCCATCCTCGTCTGATAAAGAATGGCGTAGCCGGCTACTTTGTAAAACAAATGCGTAACATATCTTATCTGCTCTCTCTCTCTCTCTCCCTTCATCAATATGGAATCTATTACATCTTACTCTAATCCCCCTCAACGGCCCCAGGTTTGGACCAGTACAGTGCTCCTTGGAAGGCCTACCCTGCGGGCGTTAAACTCCTACCCGTGGATAAAAACACGTTAACACACAGACCTGTTCATACTTCTTAGCGTTTTTGGCTATGACTACAGTCCTATCAAGTCAAACGTCAACGTTTGATGCATCAATGGCCATTTGTATTTTCTGAAGTTAAATTAAGGAAGTCTCAAATGATGAAAGTTTGGGCATTGTCGATATGTGTTGTAACTATTCGAGACTGATCGCCTTTATACGTTCTTTTTCCCATAGTAAAAATACTGTTGTTAGGAAAAGTGAGATAAAAGTAATGTTTTAATTTAATGAGAAATATCCATTACTGTGCAAAAGATATGATAATCTAATTACTTTGAACAAAGACGCAATATTACGACCAAACCCGAACGGGCGCGATTAATACCGACATTGTCCGATCCCTTTACCTTAATACATAATACTTTGATTTATGACGTTTTGCCAGCATACAATTAGGTCATGTATATTATTATTACTAATGTTTCTACCGCTTTCAAAATAAAATTAAACAAAGCAGTGAGAGCACTGTCAGAATCGAAAGTTAAAATGTGTGTAAAATTCAGTCAAACATTCCACAGGAAAGTCCCCTATTTCTGATAAACACTTTGCCAGATCCGAGATAGACACGAAGTTGTACATACACACTAGTAAAATGAATATAGCTGTCAGAGCTAAACCTTGAAACATACACACCAGTATAATGTATATAGCTGTCAGGGCTGAACCTGGAAACATATACACAAGTATAATGTATATAGCTGTCAGTGCTGAACCTGGAAACATACACACCCGTATAATGTATATAGTTGTCAGGGCTGAACCTGGAAACATACACACCAGTATAATGTATATAGCTGTCAGTGCTGAACCTGGAAACATACACACCAGTATAATGTATATAGCTGTCAGGGCTAAACCTGAAAACATATACACCAGTATAATGTATATTGCTGCCAGGTCTGAACCTGGAAACATACACACCAATATAATGTATATAGCTGTCAGGGCTGAACCTGGAAACATACACACCATTATAATGTATAAAGCTGTCAGGGCTGAACCTGAAAACATATACACCAGTATAATGTATATTGCTGCCAGGTCTGAACCTGGAAACATACACACCAATATCATGTATATAGCTGTCAGGGTTGAACCTGGAAACATACACACCAGTATAATGTATATTGCTGTCAGGGCTGAACCTGGAAACATACACACCAGTATAATGTATATAGCTGTCAGGGCTGACATGGAAACATACACACCAGTTTCATATATATAGCTGTCAGGGCTGAACCTGGAAACATACACACCAGTATAATGTATATTGCTGTCAGAGCTGAACCTGGAAACATACACACCAGTATAATGTATATAGCTGTTAGGGCTGAACCTGGAAACATAAACACCAGTATAATGTATATAGCTGTCAGGGCTGAACCTGGAAACATGCACACCAGTATAATGTATATAGCTGTCAGAGCTGAACCTGGAAACATACACACCAGTATAATGTATGTAGCTGTCAGGGCTGAACCTGGAAACATACACACCAGTATAATGTATATAGCTGTCAGGGTTGAACCTGGAAACATACACACCAATATAATGTATATAGCTGTCAGGGCTGAACCTGGAAACATACACACCAGTATAATGTATATAGCTGTCAGACCTGAACCTGGAAACATACACACCAATATAATGTATATAGCTGTCAGGGCTGACATGGAAACATACACACCAGTATAATGTATATAGCTGTCAGGGCTGAACCTGGAAACATACACACCAGTATAATGTATATAGCTGTCAGGGCTGAACATTGAAACATACACACCAGTATAATGTATATAGCTGTCAGGGTTGAACCTGGAAACATACACACCAGTATAATGTATATAGCTGTCAGAGCTGAACCTGGAAACATACACACCAGTATAATGTATATAGCTGTCAGGTCTGAACCTGGAAACATACACACCAGTATAATGTATATAGCTGTCAGGGTTGAACCTGGAAACATACACACCAGTATAATGTATATAGCTGTCAGGGCTGAACCTGGAAACATACACACCAGTATAATGTATATAGCTGTCAGGTCTGAACCTGGAAACATACACACCAGTATAAAGTATATAGCTGTCAGGGCTGAACCTGGAAACATACACACCAGTATAATATATATAGCTGTCAGTGCTGAACCTGGAAACATACACACCAGTATAATGTATATAGCTGTCAGAGCTGAACCTGGAAACATACACACCAGTATAATGTATATAGCTGTCAGAGCTGAACCTGGAAACATACACACCAGTATAATGTATATAGCTACCAGGGCTGAACCTGGAAAAATACACACCAGTATAATGTATATAGCTGTCAGTGCTGAACCTGGAAACATACACACCAGTATAATGTATATAGCTGTCAGTGCTGAACCTGGAAATATACACACCAGTATAATGTATATTGCTGTCAGTGCTGAACCTGGAAATATACACACCAGTATAATGTATATTGCTGTCAGTGCTGAACCTGGAAATATACACACCAGTATAATGTATATAGCTGTCAGAGCTGAACCTGGAAACATACACACCAGTATAATGTATATAGCTGTCAGAGCTGAACCTGGAAATATACACAACACCTATCTTCTACACATATATACATTACATGTACATAGGAATATCGCAAGTTTTGCAATTTTAGTATACTACATTGAAATAATGTTCAACTAAGTATACATGGTTCAGTTGTGTTTGGTGCCGTAATATTCATGCTGAACGTGATATTATTTCAAATGCAGAGATGGTTTTAAAAAGCATGTCTTAATATCTATAGGCAATGAAATCGTGGTCTGCAAGCACTTGACATCTATACTCAACTTATCTAACGGATTGAAATTCTGGTACAAATCTTTACTAAGAATGTATATGTGACCCGATTTTATACACATACCTTCGAAGTAATCACCTTTCCCATTCTGAAAGATGTAGTCAAGTGCGCAAAAAAGCATGGTTAGAAGAGTCGTGCCAGGTGTTCTTTTTCTAATAGACAGCGTATTGCACTCAAATGGTATCTGCTATGATCTAAGCTTATTGTCGATAAAAACACATTACATTTGTCTTTTTTTTTCTCATTGATGTATTTTATATACATGTATACAGCTGTGTCTTACTTGAATATTAAGTACACCAAGGTATTACATAACGGTCTACGAAAGACGGCGACTCACCCAATATTGGTGTTATTCTGCAGGGCAAACTTAACAATGTTCACAATCTCGGGTAGTTCCGGTACCATGGCCAGCGTTATTTAAATCAAACAGTTCTGGTCAAAATACCACCTTATAGTTTTTATTCTAGTTTCATGTATTAAGGGGAAATCTACTGATCTACTGAGTCTCATTTACTGATGACAACTTAAGTTAAAGTGCCTGTAATGGTTCCGCTACATTTTGGACCTCATGGCCTTTCACGGAGATAACTAAGGTTTTGTAGTTTCATTAGGGTACCTTGGTTATCTTGGTAGAGGTTAAGTGGTCCAAGACAATGCGGTACCATTACAGGGACATTACCTTAATCCGGATCTTTATTTGCTATGTAAAGTACCTATCTAGTAAAGAAAAGCTAATTACAATATCGAACGTGTTAATATAGATGTTTCAGTGCATTTAAAACAACAACAAAACTGAATTCAGTGTAATAAGACAACCCAAAATATTAACCTGCACAAAGATCCACATACAACGTATTAGGATTAAATTTTCATTTTCAAATCTAAAAGTTTGAATTTTGGAATTTTTTTTTAATTTTGGATTGAAATCTAGTCAAGTTGGATATCAAGGCTCATATACAAAATGCCGAAATTAATACTTCTTACGATTAGAAAAGTAAGCTTCTATCAAAAGATGCCTTTGGTTAAAACACGGTGCATAACCATAACGGCAGGCTCTCTGCGGAAATCGCTATATCGGCAGGCTCTCTGCGTTTGCACCTGTCATTCTCTGCCATAAACACTAGGAAACGCTGGACGGAAGGGAAAAAAACAGACCAATGGTCACTTTTCAAAGTTGAGTTGCTCAATATTAAGTATTGCACGGAATATTAGAGTATCTTAGCTATGTATATGCGTGTAAACCTTTCAATTATCAGCGACTGCGACCTGAAACTCGGCCGAACGGTTTAGTGATGTACCAACATGGAACACAACCTCGGCACTTTCTACAGGCTAAAAAGAAAATATATTTCCAGCACTAAATTTTTATCGTAGCGATCGCATTTGTCAACAATTTGTTCAAAATAATTTCCCTATTGGCATCTATTCGCGAACAAAATGTCAAACGCTTCATAAATAATTTCAAGATTCGGATATTATTTTGATGGAGATAAAATATTACATAGTGTTTTGCATTCATGTTTTATTGCAGCAACCACACTTTGTCAGATCGAGAAAAAAATGCACATAATTTCCGTAAATAAATAACCAAAATTTCATACTGAATACCTCAAAGAAAATAAATCAAAGAAGTTTTTCCGGAGGAGCAAACAAACAAACCGGTGAATGGTGAAGAGTCCCGTGGTAACTCGTCAGAATGCTATTCAACCCATTTAACTACTAAATAGCCTTTAGAAGGCCCTTTAATCCCGATAACAAATAATGTTGATTTTGTGAGTAGACTTTCGAGGAACACACCCTGGATCTCATCTCAGACAAGCCGGAGGCGACCAGGAGTTCCTGTATGTTCGTAAGCAAGTATCAGCACACTATTCACCCACGACCATTGGAGTTCTCCATGATGGTAGGGTTGACAAACAATATATTTGTATATTGTTTCGCTTTCAAACAATGTCTTGCAAGGCATACATACATACATACACAATGTATAGACGATATCGGGAACTCAAGTGAATGGGTTTTTCCATGTAGGTACAAACTAGGTATCAATGAAATTGCTAAAAAGCATGCAGCACAACCGTGATTCTATTATTACTCTTTGTAGGGGTTCATTCATTTCTAACGGTTAAACCTACTGTGTTTGTTATTCCGGACTAAGCCTATTCTTTATTGAATACCTTGACGTAAATAAATGGTGCGGTACGACTGAATTTACGCTTTGATGGTGGTCGTTCGTCCAGACGTCTGTTTTTCTCAAATTCTCCAGTAATTATAACATACGCAACTATCGGCTCCGTTAAGAGTGATTTGTATAATATACGTAGTTAACACTTGGTTTCGTTGTTAATGTCAAGCAGAACTTAAAGTACATGCATTAGTTTTTATGTATATGAAGAATATATCAGTCCCTCATTCGGACCCAACTGTTCCCAAGATTGTCACTGTATACGTAAATAACAGCCACTATGACCACGTGGTCGGCATTTGTGGCACCTGGATAACAGGGAATATATTTAAAAAGTATTTACTTCAAATCTATATTGCTAATTAAACATTTCATTTGCTTCCTTATTTGCCTGACGTGATTTATGGTTGAAATACAATAAAACATTTTGATTTGTGATGTCATTCATAATATTCAGAAACTATAAAGAGTGAAATAATTGCAATTGAAATATAATATCCTAGCTTCATGTTCAATATTTAGTACCATTTACATATGTAACAAACACGGCCCGGCCCGGAATCGAACCCGGTCCGCCGGCGTGATAACCCAATGCTCTAACCACTGAGCCAAAGAGTCGACTCCCTGACGCAGTTGTCAGAGATTGAACTTATACCCGTGACGACGCATCGTCACACATATTAGACAGAACCTAATATAAATGCCTTACACAATCGGAATTAGTTAACGTTATTTAGCCCATGTTTACTTTAAACTTAATACAGCAACAGCGGAACTGCCTTCGGTATTAATTCAAACAATTCAATTCAATTCAGTATCTTTATTGGCATAAAATAACTGTATGATTATTCATAGCCATAAACAATGTTAAACATAAAAAACTTACATGCGTGAAAAACAATGTAAAAACATTTTCGGAGAAGAGTTAGAGAGAGAAAATATCATAGAACATGTCAACATTAAAATTTTGTTAAAATTGTTAAATTTGAAAAAAAAAAGAATATGTTTAAGAAAAACATAAAAAAACGTATTTTTTCAACTTGAATTTAATTGTACTGTGCACAAATGGTCACTTCATAACCCTGTATCATAATTGCTAAAATGAAGTTGATCCCTTTAAAAGTTAGGCCCACAGGGAGTCATTTTGTGTGCTTATATGCTCTATATTGAAAATTTCAAAATTCTTCTATGAAGCCAATGGTCAGCATTCAATTTGGACAAAAATATTTATTGTGTGTAATAAAACTTCAGAATCAATAATTATAGATATAGACGTTAAATAATCATTCAAAACTTTTTCGTCATCTCTTAAATGATAAAATGTTTCTCCTGTTTCAGAAACTATACACAACGGAGGAATATTTGTTGTTTGCATCATTATTTTTAACAAATTGTTTAATAATTTTCAAAGAACTCTTTGATCGATACATTGTTATGCGGATAATGAGACATCGTTTTTATAAAAAGATTCACATAATTTACCTCAAGAGGGAGATTGTAAAAACATAGTTACTGTGTAGAAAAAAAGATACATCGATAATATGTATTTCAATTTGAATGGTCGATGTTGACTTAAAAAGAAGTATTATTTGTGTGTGTGTGTGTGTGTGTGTGTGTGTGTTTTGTTGTTGTTGTTGTTGTTGTTGTTGTTGTTGTTGTTGTATATATTTTTTTAGATTCAGTAGTTATTATACATAATTTATTGTCCTGTAGCAATGTTTCGAACAGGGTTTGTCTTTCAGATTTATTGTTCCGGGTGTGCTGGGGTCCTTTTTTATCCTGTTTTGATGTTATCACAACAGAAACCAAATACGTCTTCAAACCAGCTAGAGGTTCGTGCAGCTTGAGGACACTTGTACGGAACTCCTCGGTACTTGTCACCGGACCCTGTTATCTGTCATCCTACCCATATTAATAATTAAACAGTTCAGTGGGCAGGACGGATGTTATGTAGACCTGCTGGACTTCCTGCTTGATCAGATGAAGTGGCACTTTTATTTTCCCTAACTTTTCTAAATAACGTCCATATATTGCACCCAATCTCTATAGTTTCAACACTTCGACAATATTTATTGTGTCATATAGCCACTACCTTGAGTGTAACATTAATCATAAACAAGGAAGACACATTGAAGTTTCATTACTTAAGCTTTCGATTTTATTTCATGATTAAAAGCATAAATCAAAACGATTTTATAAACATGCATCTAAATGGCCCGTCACACTACCGATGTACCTCGCGGGGACTAAACCGGGGTACAAAATTAACAACGGCAAAGCTCCAAGACCTCACGTTGTTCCCGTTGTGTTGCCGTTGTTTCTACCGTTGTCCTTCAGATTTAAGAACCGATGAGCCACCATATACCACTTTTCTGTCAACTAAATGGGAGCAGTGTGGTAGTTCTATGGTAGTAGTACTGTATTGCTTCGCTAATGAATGTAAGGACATCGTTAGTACATCGGTAGGACTACGGGATTACATCTGTACCATACTGGTACAGATTGAAGACACCGGAGTGCCGCCGAACCAGTACAGGGCGCTACATGTAATCAGTATACATCTAGAGCGTTCACCCATAGAGGTTGTAAATTCAATACCACATACCAAAGGCGTTAAAATTGTACTTGTGTGGCTCAGTACATAATGATAGCCCGAGGACTGGTTAGCCGAGTGTCAAAATAATGTCACTGCGTGTAATATCACGCAACATGCCTACTAAGAGTTATCGCTTTAAGACAACACTATTATCGCTTGGACCAAAGTCCCAAAATAACTGATATTTTATCTGTGGGACATTAAACCCAAACTTACAAACAAACGAAATAGTTATACGTTCATATCAGTCGTTCTCGCCGGGAATCGAACCACGACCTCCCGTACCGGATTCCATCTCATACGACTTATTTTCAGAAATTCAATATGGTTTTAACTGTTTTCAAACGCTTGACTAGAAATTATTATTTTAAACAAAATGCAGAAAATTGCTTGACCACATTGTTTGTTGCATCTTCAGATCGCAAAACAATTTCCTTACATAAAGTATGATTATTTAACTTTATATTTAGGGTATTTAAAACCGTAGTTTTTGTTACATGACACATTGATCTTTTACGCTAAATTACTGCAAAGAATGTTACAATTAGTAACTAATAATAATATATGATTAATATAACAGTGTTCAAATTAGCACATACTCACAAAATGAAATAAAAACAAACAAACAAAATTCACGACGTGCAATAAAGTGATTTGTGAACGTGCTTGGTTACAGCATACTGATGATAAAGGTACCCCAGTCTGAACCCTTTTTAAGAGTCCATATGTAGGAAGATATAAATATACCCGCTTATCTTTACAGAAGGTGCATCAGTTCAATTGACACGAACGTCTGTTGAAAACTTCCTGTTCGATTATTGTGTTTGGATTATATTGATGTGAGTACCTGTCTTTACAATTGTTAATCGTTTCATCAATTTAAAGGCATAATTATTAACATGCATACTTTTTGTAAGTTTCTTTGTTTCTCATACCATAATTCGTGTAATACATTGTTTCCTCTGTGCTCCATTTTTTTTTTAATTTCATCATCAGTTCTAAATTTCTATTCTCGATCTCGTGAAATAGTAGGTTTAAATTTCAATCTTGCTGTTTGAAAAATGCAATGTTAAAGTAAGCAGATCCTTATTTTCGAGAAATAGATGAGCTGGAGTTACGATAACACTCATTGTGTGTATAAAGATTGTCTCTATCTATATATGTTCCATGTTTCCACGAGGTAGTAAGTAAAAAAAAAATGCATCACAAAAAATAATATAAATTTTGAAATAAAACAACAACAACAAAAATCCTTTCAAGGGGGTATGCCGAGACGCCCGGAGAGAAAATTAATTTCTTAAATTTTAATCAATCAAAATATGATGACGCAACATTGTTGAAAAATGACATCATTTACAATGCTTGGAGTAAAATGGCTGAGATACTACTTGATACTATTAAAATGTCATATACAGAGAAAGAAATTAAGAGAAATATAAATGAAAGTGAGAAAGGTTAACAACACATTTAAAAACCTTTTTTAAAATTCTTTTTCTTATTTTGAAATTATGTGTATTTAACGTCTTCAATGCATAATAATCTGCACCTAAACTCCAGATTGTGGTTAAATAGACAACACAGATTAAAGATTGATTATTTATGAGATAATAATGACGCAAAATCTGTGATCATTATGTGGTTTGATAAGACAGGAGAGAAAAAGGAAATTATGAGAAATAAATAGCATATCTGTAGATTTTATTTTTTCGTATAATCTTTTACGTGTGATCATATTTACTATAATCATGCGTAAAAGAAAAAAAAGAATATGTTTAAAAAAGTTCTCACAACCTATCCTCGTTTTCATTGCTTTAGGTGTACCATTTAAAAAATTACCATTAGGACATTATCTGAACAAATTAGTGGAGATTATCTGAACATAACATCAATGAGTTAGATCATGCGTTTCCAGGTAAGTAACTGATTTGATGTGATGGTTTTTGAAATAGGTATAAATACTGTTTCATAATGAGCCGAGTTGATCTTTAGTGTCTGAACATATCAGTGTCGCCACTTTCTACATGTGTAAATTTCATTGCTATCTAGTAGCTGAGCATTGTAATCTTTTAAGGCCGAGCAACACGTACTCAATACAGCATATATATGATCTGGTTTGTATACAAGACCTGTTTTTATTATGGACAGGTTTTTCGGGATCATAAGACTTGTCCAGATGCCGTTTTTGTTGTTGTTGTTGTTGTTGTTGGGGTTTTTTTTTGTGTTTTTTTTTGTTGTTCTTTTTTTTCTTCATGAAAAGTAGGTCAAAGGTAAAGGTCGCAAGGTCAACTGCATAATGTAAAAGTCCCTCCACTTAAACAACGCTGTGTACTGTTCATATCACATCAATTTCTTGATGACTCTCGTGTATTACATGCTGAAATTTTATGCATTTATAAAAATGTATAAGTCGAAATCGATTAATTCAGATGTGTAGCGATCTATAATGTTAGCTCAGTTCGTAAGCGAAACATCATTGTCTTAGCTTGCCGATTTCATGAAATACGGCGACGGAAAACACCAAACCGCTCACCTCATATTTTTAAACAGACATTTTGTAAATATTGATTACGTGACTAGTGGCGAAGCCGTTTAAACTACAGCTCGGTTCAGCTACGACTGTTCAACAGCAAAAGGTTAATGCTCTTTGCCAATAAGTCGGCCCTAGCAAAATCAAAGAAATTTTGCTATATAAAACGATTTTTCAAAATAAAGTTTATTTGAAATACGTTCTATTTACTTATAGATCGAGAAAACCACACACCGCTCTGTAAGATTAAGATGACAACTAGCTGAAACATTTACTTGGTCATCACGAAATTTTAATAAAGTATTCTGACTTAATTGCAGTTACTTTGATAAATATAATTCCTAATCATTTTGTTCTTACCTGGTTACATTATGCTCACAACTCTTTACAATCCAGTTCTTAGGTATATACTGCCCTTCATAGCAATTTGTTTTCTTTACTCTTACTCTGTATGTTGACGGGAGAGCTGTGAAAGTCTAGGGGGTAGCGGGGATGAGGTAAAAGTACTTTAATGAACCGTTAATGGGCTTTCTAGGGCCAAAATGGAAAGCGATGACTTTGTAAATATGATTGCTGATAACAAAATAGTTTTCTGATATGAGTCTTGGATACTGTCTGTTAGTAAAATTAAGTTGTCGGGTTATGTTTGTCACAATTTTTATAGAAACGTTCAACATAGGAATGCATGGAGATGCAGTGGGGCGTGGTCTTACATTATAAAGACACTTTAAAAGATGGTATAGAAAATATTAAAACTCGCCATAATTCGGTAATTTGGTTAAAACTTGATCATATATATTTTTTTAAACTGATAATGACATTTATCTTTTTTGTGGTATATATTTGTGGAATGAAGATGCTAAGGTATGTGAGGTTGTTAACGTTTCTTTTTTTTTCTTTTTTTTCTTTTTTTGATTTGTTGGAAAATTATATAAATTTACTTGAGGATTTAGGTGATGTTTATATATGTGGTGATTTTAACAGCAGAGTAGGTTAGAAGCATGATTTTATAAGAAATGATAATATTTATTCATTTATTGACGATCCAGATTATATACCAGACGTGTACCGCAGCAGGACCTCTGCAGACACGAAGTGCAACAGTTTCGGGTGAAAACTTTTATATATGTGTAAATCCACGTGTATGAGAATTGTTAACGGCAGAATGGGCGACGATCAAGGTTCTTTTATATTTATTTCTCGCCATGGTGCGTCGGTAGTGGATTATTTGTTATGTAAGGAACGTGTTTTTTCCGGAATCACGTGCTTTAATGTGTGCTCTTTGAACGAATGGAGCGACCACGCACCTATTTGCTTTTCATTCAGCTGTAATACAGTGATGATGATAATTTGGCTGTTAATTATAAATGGACACAGTTACATAGAGATTCATTAGGGGCAGTCTTATTGGTCAGTTACCAGTATTGAACCAGTTAACAGCCAATATTGAACTTCTCAAATATGTATTAATGAGGTTGTATCCATTTTTTTAAATATTATTAAAGATATTGCAGATAACTATTTTTTTAAAACATCTAGACATACACAGCCCACATGTTTTGTTGATATACCATCTTGCAACAATACAGAGTGGTTCGATAACGAGTTAAAGCAAGAAGCAGCTATCTTGAATCATTGCGAGTTTTTAATCATTGTAAAACCGAGGCAAGTAGAGAATACTACTGTGAACAAAATTGTCTTACAAAAGGTTGATACAGAAAATGAAAGCTCATTTAAACGCAGAAGACTAGAAGAAATCGAAAAATTAAGATTTAGTAAACCAAGGGCTTTTTCGAAACACTTTAGAAAGAAGAAAAAGAAATCAGAGAATTCTTTTTCACTAGATGATTTTTTTTTTTCAATTATTTTTCAAATCTTGAAAAGGATATTTTCACTTATCATAATTAGGATGCTGAGAATTTATGCGAAAGTCATGATTTTAAGAGTATCTGATCCCTAGAGGGAGGGAATTATTTTACCTTTATATCAAATAGATGATAAAAACGATGTTAGTAGTTATAGAGGAATTACAATTTTAAGTTGTTTATCTAGTTATTAACCTCATTGTTAAATAACAAGATTGTTTCATTTTGTGAAAGAAAAATCTGTGTATTTCTGATGCACAGTTTGGATTTAAGAAAGGTTGTTCTACAACCGTTGCTATATTTGCTTTAAACACTTTGATCGAACATTATCTCATCACAATAAACGGTTATATGTTAGATTTATTAATTTCAAAAATGTTTCGATTCCATATATAGAAACGCTTTATGGTTTAAACTTTTTAATTCAGGGATCCAAGGTATTGTGCTTGGAATAATAAAAGACATGTATAAAACTGTGAAGTCTTGTGTTAAACATTGTAATTCTTTTTCAGATTTTTTTAGTATTCTATTGGTTTAAGACAAAGAGAGATATTGTCTCCAGTTTTAGAATCACTGTTCCTAGAAGATTAAGAATTATTTTTACAGGATAATATAAACAGTGGATTATTAATTCATGACATAGTTTTGATTATTTTGCTTTTTGCCGACGATATGGCTATACTAGGTAAAATTGCAGAAAATTTGCAGCAAAATCTCGATGTACTACAAATGTACTGTAACAGATGGGGTAATGTGGTAAATGCAGCGAAAACAAAATTCATGGTATTCAGGTAAAAGGGGGGATTAAAAGGGGACGAAAAATGGTCATATAACGGATTATATGTTGAAGTAGTGGATCACTTTAATTATTTGGGTACTTTATTGTCTTATAATGGTAGTTTTACTATGTACAACGAATATCTGGTTGGTAAGGCGCTCAAGGCGTTGCATATCTTATTGTACAACTGTAAAAACATACCGTTAAAGTTAAGGATTCAGTGTCAATTGTTTGATCATTTGTTGGAGCAATTTTGAACTACTCATGTGAAATATATGGTTTTAGAAAGTTCAAAGAATTAGAACGATCACATCTAAAATTTTGCAAGCATATTTTGAAAGTGCCTTGAAATACTTGCAATTCTGCAATATACGGTGAGTTAAAAAGCTTCCCTTTATATATCACACGTTATTGTAAAATAAAAATATATTGGTGCAAAATTGTTAAATCGGAAAATTTTATTTTAAATCGATTATATAAATTAGCTGTTGATGACTATTTAGCAGGGTATACAAATTGGGTCAGCTGGGTAAAACAAGTTGTTAGACGATTATGGTTTCTCTGAAGTGTTTATAAATAGGAATTCGGGTTATCCTTTAGTCAAACATTATACACCAATATTCAAAGCTCGCATTAAAGATAATTATAAGCAAGAATGGTCTCTTCGACGAGTATAAGATTTTAAAAGAGGTTTTAGTTATGAACAATATCTTGACTTAGTCCCTTATAATTTTAGTTTTTTTTATTACAATATTACATATTTCAGTTCATTCTCTTCGTATACATACTGGAAGATTTAGTGAAAACAGATTACCTAGAAATGAAAGACTGTTTAAACTGTAATTTACATCATATAGAAGATATCATTTTGTTTGTATCTGTCCAAGGTATAGAAGTCTTAGGGTAAAGTTCATTGATCGCCGTTATTGTGTTAGACCATCAGTTTTTAAATTCTATGAATTGTTGAAAAAAAGTTCTATATATAATTTTGCATGTAACACAAAGGAAACCTTAAAAATTAGAGATAAGACAAATTTTGTTATTCAGTAGCCAATATTACTGTCGAACTATATGAAAATATGTGGTGCTTCACGTTATATATGTAAAACTGTACTTCTCTCCCCATACAGCTTATGAACTAGATACATTGTAAATTTTAAAGAGGTAAGACGATATGCCTATACCACGTGTGTTATAAATTACGAAATCCTGTAAGGACCACATTAAAATATCGCGTTTTTAGGGGGGAGGGGGGTGGGTTCAATAACCGATATGTCGACAGTGCGATGGTACGATACGAGAACACGACGGTACAATACGGCGCACGACGGTACGATACGACGCACGACGGTACAATACGAGATTGCGACGACACGATACGAGAACACGACAGTACGATACGACGCGCGACAGTAAAACTCGAGATCTTGACCTATCTGAACACACGCATTTTACGGTTGGGGGAAAAAGCCGGGATCCGGGATCTTATCAAACATATAGGGAAATTAATAATTGTCTATGGTTATGTCAGGTGTCATAGTAAGGGGTAATAAAAACTTATACATAGTGGATTATAACGCGCATTTTGACTATAACGTTTGATTATCATGTCGATTTAGATGCAATTGGATATGTATTGTCATCTATAGCAGGTGGTCCAATATGTTTCATACAATCCCGGCTTTTCTAAAGGCGATCCAAATTAAGGCGATCCGGGACGTTTGATTATACCTGTCGGTTAAGATACGCCTCTGGTGTGCAGTATGTGTATAAAGATGAGACTCAAAAGACAATGAAACAAAGAATGAAATTGAAATCTAACTTTATTCTTCTATTTTGGATTACAAATTGGGATTTTGAAACATCCATAAGTCATTAAGCCATCGTTTTGCCATGTTTATGTTTTCATAAAATTTTAGCCCCATAAAGTAGAAATCTCTAATGAACTGATATCTACATGTAATTGGTTATATTATACATAATCCAGCTGTTTTGGAATAAACAATTCCTATAAATAGATAAAACATACTGCATTTATCAAAGTTCCATCATGGTTACTACATAAATTCAAGGATGTGTAATGACAAAAGTATCAATGAACCTAAATGTACACTAAAACAGGTCATAGTCGTCAAGATTAAATGTAAAGTGTAATCACACTTTAGACATTGTAACATATAGACTTCTAGATAGAGTCTGTTTAAGTCTAAAAAATTAAGTTTAAGTTTAAAATAAGATTTGGCAATAGTGCGTATTAAATTGAAAATATAATAAAAAAAACACTTATTAATATCATTCTTTGTGTTTAAAACAGCATCAACTTCGGGACCTTTTATAAAAAATAACATATCTGAGATCATTATAAGTAAAATGGTCCTACTAATCTGATGAACCGGTATATATTGGCCACACTTAATGGCGCGTGTCAAATAGCACGCGCTGCTGAATATTCAGCCGACACGCTTCATGCCACACACATACCCATGTCAATGATTATATGATAGAACGCAATCTATCTTTCTCTTAAGAGAGTTATCATCTTACTGGGATGTCTGTCTCTCAATCTGCCATTACCAAAATTAGCATCACCCACTGGAATGAAAAAGGCCTCCAATATATTATACTTAGATAAATTAGTTGTAGTTAGAATTGTCAGGGTTATACAGTTATACAAAGGCCCTAAAATATAACCTAGAAATAAATATGACACAAATTTTTCAGGGTAATACTTTCATACTCGTACAAAGGACGAGAGGATATGGTAGACTATCCTGGCCATACTCTGGTGCAAATGCCTATAATACTCTCATATACAGGCCTCATCCACGGGGTCATGCTATCATGCAAAGGTTTTATTAGACGGCGATAAGCCGTCTTATGCTGAAATCGAAATCAGGCCTTGCTAATTTGCATATTTTCCACAACATTTTTAACTGTACCTCTCCGCGCTTAGTGCGGATCTATGCAATGCGATTCTGCACTAACGAATACGAGTGGAATATGTTACACAGGCGTTTAAATCATAACCGTAACCGCTTTTAGTGTGTTACTGTTTGTTAACATGTTTTCTTTTGCCATTTTTTTTCACTGGAAGCATCAATTTTAAGCGTGAAAAAAATATCCGTGACATTTCTTAACCAGAACAGCAACTCATCTTACGTACATGGAGATCTACTCCTGTAAAAAGAAAAAGTAGTGCTCCGTATGTATGTAATTGACCTAAAGTAGTCCACAGAATATTTTGCACGATGGCGAGTAAGGTTCCTCCCATGGCATTTCTTAACTTTGAAATAGATAGGCAAACATTCTAGTATCTTAAATAATCAAATACCTGGTCAATTTCTACATATACAAAACAACAGATAGAATTCGCTAGCACTAGAGAAAGAGAATGACCTACTTAGGTATGCAGCTCTTTATGAATGAAAGGTTCATGACCTTTACTCCGGATTATTATGTTACAAACAGAACTTCTGTAGCAACAGCGGATGGAGTTTTTGTCGTCATGTGACTGCTTCAATAATTTCAGAAACACTGGGTTTAGAATGTTAATCCCGTCGCCGTCTCTCAGCGCATTGTGCGCTTTGATTACTCTAATGTATAGGCCTTTACCACAGGATAATAGTCTTCTATATATAAAAGCTTTTTATATAAAGAAGACATTTATACAATAGTAAAGCCTAACAGAAAGGGTTTTGAAGTGGGACTCTCAAATAAAAGCTTTGTATAATATACAGTTGACATTAATACAAAGGTTAAGCCTAACGAACAGGCCTTTGCAGGAGGCCTCTCATGTGTCATACAAAGGCCTCCAATATATTACACTTAGAGAAATTAGTTGTAGGGTAGAATTACATGTACCAGGGTGATCTTGTTATAAAAAGGCCTCAAAATATGAGTGAATAATGTTCTGAGGTAAAATGTCACAAACATTACCAGGGTGATACTTTCATACAAAGGCCAGGAATATATTACAGAAAAGGAATGTATCATCCTTTAACAAAATAAAAAAAAATCTAAATTTCTTAAATTAAATTTGTTATAGACGTTTCACTTTAATTTACATATTTTAATTTTTAAAATGATTCATAAAAGTTTTTGCATTTGATAGAGATTTCAGTAAGACAGACCGAAAAAAAAAAATGATTTTAGAATGAAAATGTCTGCATGCATTAACTTATGCTATGTAAAATGGCTGCCAAATAGTGCCTTATTAGTGACTATTACATCATAATATATTGATAAAAGATGGCCTCGGTGCACTTGCGTGAACCGGTGTTTTAAATCAGTTTCGTTTATAGAACCATTGCACTGTAGAAGTACATGATTTCTAATGTAAGTCTACAGGGTTGTATCATACTGTTTATATCACTATGTTATTAAACCATATTTTGTCATATCACTACCTTGCTTACCCACCTATATTCCCGAATTAAGAACAGAACAGAATGATTAGTGTAAATGGTTCGGTGACCAATTCTGAAGTGCACTCGCCCCGAGGGCCCAGGGTTCAATTCCCGGTCTAAGTACACATTTTTGTCTGAACTAGTAACAGTTGAAACGTAATGGAAAGTTTCACTGAATATAAATAACCTGAGTAGAATGCATCATTAATGCAGATGTGAAGTGAAATGTCAGCAGTTTTTAAGTTACACATGTCTAAAAACACTTCAGCTTCCGGTTCATATCACTGATTGTGTAGCAATCAGACCGTTCGAACTATGTATAGAAGTCATTAGTGGGCTAGTGGTATTACTTTATGCAAAGTTATGATCTCCGAAATCAAGCGATGCCGAAATTCGTTCCTTTCCACGTTTCATTGTATGTAATTTAGAAGAAAAAGAAGGGAGATAATCGGTACTAGTGCCAGTGGAAGTCTCTTAGAAAATCTAAGATTTAAGGGCGTATATCACAATAGCGCCATTTTACTATATAGACAAAGAAGAAAAATCAAAACTAGCGAACATATTTTTTTAGACTTGGCATGATTATAGAGAATCACACTAGAAACAAATTTGTGGAATAAAAAACGGGGGTCTCCGTGCTGCTTTTTGAGTTATCTGCCCCAGAATATGAGTTTTTCGCTCTTTTCTGTCATTTTCAAGGGCAAATAACTCAATATTATGGGCTAGCAACACCTCATTTGATTTCAACTCGATGTTTGGTACAGTATCCCCTATCACTGTGTAAAAGATGTTGAAATTCTATGCAACATTTGTATACCTTAGTCACAAACGCGAATATATAAAAATATTCTTTTCTTTTTAAAGAAAAACGCAGTATAGTTATTTGCTGAAACATTGTGAGAAATCAGTTGGATAAAATTGTTTTAAAATTTGCATAATGACTAAGACTGAAACAACAAACAATAATGTGAAATAAAATAAGGTATCGATAGGATTAATTTTGAGTTATCTGCCTTTGGCGCATAATACTGGTAAAACGAAAGAACCGTCGAGCAAGATAAGTATGGTTTGATATAAAAGATATGTATAAACTGCCTATATACATACAATGCAATCCTAACAATATAGCGAGAATAGTTTTATTTTCTACTTTCGTTTGTGGTATTGATACATGCATTCTCTCTCTCTCTCTCTCTACAAGCCGTGGAATATTTGTCTCCACGCATGTTTGCGTTATTTTGTATCTATTTATAGACTCTGATTAACTAGCGCCGATATGACACAATCCGCGTGGAGGGTCCAAGAGATTACGATGTATGGGACACTGCTGCTTCTTCTGGTGGGTGCGGGATTATCAATCGTTATCAGCGAGGCAAGAGGTATGCCTCTTACTGTTACAGATAAATAACATCTTTGTGTAAATCATTTATTGAATTTTATTACATTTAATTATCATGCATAAATTACAGTGAGTAGGTAATGAATCATTAACGTGTAATTTATGGAAGTCAAAATAAAAAAAAACCGCTTGATAAATGATATCATACATGTACCAACATGGTTGTGTTTAGATTTTTCAAATCACAAATAAAAACTTTTGTTTGCATTCGTATTTACTTTGCTACAGTAATATATTTATTGCACAATCTAAGATATCATCATTACATACATTTCATATATATCAAACCTCTTTTTTTACCGTTTTCCAGATAATATAGCCCTTAACGGGCAAGCCATACAATCGTCCACATTATATTTCAAGGACTACGACTGGAACGCAAGTCTCGCTTTAGACGGCAAATTTAGCTTTAACGAGTCCTGCAGGTGCTGTAGTGGTACATATAATGTTGGAAAATTGTCCACGTGGGAGGTGGACCTGGGCAGTGAATACAACATCGGGAAATTAGAAATACAAGGTCGAAACGACAACACTAAAAGTGAGTGAATCGGGGGAAAAGCTCTTCGAAAGAGAATAATCTATACTGTAACTCTGACCACGGCCGCCATTTATATTATATCTCGGATATATTACTGAAGATCGCCTTTGCAGCGATCCGAAAGCGCAATTCTTTTTCGGAAGGTATAAATCTCATACCACGGGACGTCTTTTTCCGGTGATAGGATTAGGTTTAGGTACAGATTTTAAATTGGTTAGTGTATATGTGTTTTTTATGTTTCGGGGTTTTCAAACTTGGTCTACGTACTAAATTATAGATCGGAAAACTTATACGAATACGTTATGCACCTTTAAATATTTTGCCTGATCTAGGGGACATTTCATTTTTGGTGTTCTAAATCCCCATCCAAAGGCATTGGCAGTTCGACAAAATCTATTTCCCGGGACCATTCTGTCTGTCAAATGAACGGTACTCTATCAAAAGCCCAGTGTGTACCCGCCGACCCCTCCCTTGGGCAAAGCATTGATAGGTACTAATACGATAAGTACAACTGACTCTCTCTTTCTCTCTCTTTCAAAGATCACTCCCGTGGCTGATAAACTAAATAATGAACAAATAAAATTTAGAACATGCATAACACACGATTGGTCTATTTCAGAGCAACTACAGGGATTCAGATTGTACATTTCTAACGTTTCACAGATGACAACACAACCGAGGATAGGCTTGATTTACCATGATACTGACACTACATTGGATGAGTACACAACAAGGGGAGGTAACTACACAATAAAAGTTGGACATATGATCGGTCAATACGTGACGGTAACACTGCAAAACGTAACCCTTGTCATCTGTGAACTGCAGGTTTTCACAGGTAAGGTATTGAAAGAAAAACAAACATATTTCATACAGTTATTTTTGCTTTAACTACACATTTTTATTTTTATCACTCGGTCCTCACCGCAATGGGTTCGACCCCAGACATTGTCACTAGGATCATCTCAGAATAGATGAATACAGGCACAGGCTCGCTGAACGTGCCCGCTCTCTTCCAGACTGCCCGCGCACTAGACTTGTTTACCGCAGGAACTCTTCTCATGCACCAAAGGAGAAAAAAATATGCAAATGACTGCTATACCCTTCAAGCGTTCCTTAGCGGAGAACAAACCGCTGAAGTAAGCACGGTATTTCTGAATGCAAGAAATGCTAACTACGTGACTATCGCCATAGAATCGTCAATACGGGATTCATTTGAAACTCCTGACGTTTTCACAATGCTGGCTAACCTTAATACAGAGCTGCATAGGATATCGGCACAGCAAGCAAAATATTCTGCATTGATTGGAGCAATTCATACAGATATGACCCAGATCGCAGCCAACTTAAGAACTCTAAAAGGAACCATGAGAAGCGTTCTGGCTCAACTCCCGGAAACAACAACATCTGATGTGAGTAGGATCCAAACCTCGGTTCCTCCAAAGCCACAATGAATCAGAAGTTTCTAGATGCTGCAGAGCCCAACCATTGTCCTTTACAAACAGAGACAGTCTCAGCAACCACGGTCACTCCAGATGACAGCAGTCGAAATCAGTTTAATGCTGAGGCAGTGTTTGGGTCTGTTTTTGCGCACAATGAAACATCCGGGGACACATCAGAAGCTCAGAATCACAGGCACCACTCATCGCAGCTCGGGGCTGCACAGCGCGGACTCAACATAAGGAGCGCCCAAAATGCTCGCCCCCTTTAGAGCAGGTTCCCTTGCACCCCGTCACTGAAACAATGACCCTACGGCAGCAGCCACACGATGTAACGGCCGCACGCCAACAACGCAATGCTGCTCCAATGCATGGAAATAATTTTATACCGGTCCACAGAAAGCATAATGTTTCGTTTTCGGAAACATAGATCGCGATGCAAAAGAAACTGACATATACAACTACTTTAAGTAACGTTTCCGCATGTTTTATGGACGGAACGGATCCTCTGTCAAGGCGAACGTTCCTATTGACATGGAACATATAGTCAGTGAAGAAACAAATTGGCCAGATGGTATCAGTGTGCGTAAATGGGACTCTAAAGAAGAATGAGACCGGGGACGGAATCCTCGTCGCAGTCGTTACCATAACGATAACTACGGCCGGAGGAGCTACGGCGGTCTCCGCGCGGAACGTCGTTCTGGCAACAGTCGCTATGATTACGAGGAGTATGACGATAAGGAACACGATCGCCAATATAGTGACGAATGGAACGATAAACACATAGACGTTGATGATGGACATCGAAGGTCGTGGTGGTCTGCATCAGACGACAGGGACTTTTAAACGTAAAAACCTTAGTACTGGATATAGACATTTACAATGAAGAGTAAATTTAAGACGCTTAGCTTGAATGTTTATTTGTTGATAACTATTACGATCATGCTGTTAAACTTATTTCGTTGGAATTGTAGAGGCGTCATGTCATCTGCTTTTGCTTTATCAAATTTCCTTGACTTTTATGATATAGATATAGCTCTCTTGACTGAGCACAAGCTTCTTCCTAAATCAGAGAATTTCCCAGAATGTATTAACCACAAATACTCTTCCTATGCAACATTGGACCAGAGTATTGACAAATATGGTACACTGAGATGCGGTAAGGCAGGTACAGCCGTACTTTATAAAAAGTCGTTAAAGGGCAGCATTAGCCAGCTTCCGTTAAATAATGACCGCATTCTAGGGATCGAGCTTAATTGTAGAAATGCTTTACCATTGTATATTTTCTGCGTATATCTGCCAGCATGCCAAAACGTTAATCTACATAAGTCCGTCCTAGGTGACCTTGTCTCTGCAATTGCTCATTATGACCAGATGGGTAGCGTGATCGCAGCCGGGGACTATAACGGTCAGTGTTTGTTCACTGGTAAGAGGGGCAACGTAAAATCGAATATCCTAACAAGGCTAATTGACAGCAACAATTTAATCTCGTTACAATACGCAATGGATAAATCCGACGAGTATACATACGTAACTACCCAGACGTCAATTTATCACGTGTTAACAAACTGTAATTTCTCGTGCAATGTAAGGTCATTCCAAATAATGGACAATGCTGAAGTATTAACATTCGACCACTTCCCCATATTTGTGTCTATAGAGACCCAATGCAGTTATGCTAGCGCCCCACCCTCAAGACAAACAACAACATGGAACAAATGCACAGGTGAACATATCTCCCTTTACCTAACTGTAATGGGACAAGAATTGAACTGTATACTTAATTCGGATTATGAAAATTGCCAACCCGACTTTTTAAATGCTATACTTTTAAATGCAATAAAGAATGCTGACTGTTATATTTCTCGCAGCACATTTAATGCACGAGCGAAACCTTATTGGCGTCCAGCCCTCAAAGAATCCCACACGCAAGTAAAACAACTCCGACGCGCATGGATAGCTGATATCAAGCCGCGCACCGCGGAGAGCAGAACGTGCGTACAATACAAACAAGCCAAAACAAGCTTTAGAAGATTACAGAGACATGTGCTATAACAAAATGAAAACGCCGCGTATAATGAGTTGACGAGATGCGCTGAACCCGACTATAGACAATTTTGGAACCTTTTTAAACGACGCTCCAGTAGGAAAAGTGGTAACGAAATTATCATAGATGATACTCACTTTAGAGATGAAAATATCGCATATGGATCCCGTTCCTTTTTCCAGACCGTTTTCAGCAATGAGCATGACTTAGTAGATGCAGACCAAGATATCATTAACGGCGTTAATGATTTTGTTAAAAGTGAATGTGAAGACCCGCTCTTATATAACTGCGCCAATTTATGCCAGTGAGGTCAAATCCCCCATTAAAACGATTAAAAAACGTATGGCACCCGGTATAGATAACATACACAACGAACATATACTATATGGTGGAAACGTTATCGCAAAGTCATTAACTAAGCTGTTCAATTCTGTTCTAAATAAACGCCTACCGTATACATGGAAAACGAATATATTAATACCAATATACAAAGGTAAAGGTAAACCAAAATGCATCCCAACAGCTACCGACCTGTGTCTTTACTACCCTGCTACCGTAAGCTATTTGAGGAAATAATACTAATAGACTTAACTCGCACATAGTTACACACAACCTTCAATTCCCTGCGGTGCAACATCAAGGATTTCAAAAAGGTCTCAGTTGTATGACAACATGTTTTGCCCTCCAAGAAACAATTTTTCAGCAAATTGAAAATGGAAGCAATGCTTATGTGGCATGTCTCGACCAAAAGGCCGCCTTTGATAGTGTATGGCACACGGGTCTCCTTTATAAGTTGGGACGACTGAGTTTTACGGGCAAAATCCTAAGGCTTATAGCCGACATGTATACTGGTCGTAAGTGCATAGTGCGCGTTAACGCTATAACATCTGAACCAATAAACGGCACGTGATCAGTCCGTCAGGGTGGAGTCCTATCCACATTTCTGTACCTGGTTTATATTGACCAATTACTTGTCCATTTAGAAAACAGTAACAACGGTTGTACTGTACAGTCACTTCGGGGGGGGGGGGGGTTAATTCGTCATTTGCTGATGATATTTCCCTCATAGCCAACACCCCGCTTCGATTACAGCGCCTCGTTGACATTGTATATAAATACTGTCGGAAATGGAAAGTTGATAGAACTGTCGAGAAATCTAACACCATTGTTTTTACGGAGCGCCGTGTTACCCCACCAACTGGCATTATGTACGGGGATTCATGTATTAGACAAGCAGATCACGTGACCTATCTTGGTGTAAGACATGATTCCAATATGAAACTTACTGAACGTATTAACGAAAGATTACAAAAGGCCAAAAGTGGATTTTTGCCATGGCATCTCAAGGTCTTCATCCTGATGGCGTACATCCACTCATATCTATTGATTTATATAATAAGGTGATAAAACCAATCGCACTATATGGGAGTGAACTCTGGTGTAACTTGTCACCCTCCAGCTTGCGCACAATAAACACAAGGACTCCCTACCTCTACTAGATCTGATATGTGCAAAGCCATGGTCGGTCTCCACAAATTAAATTGTGATATTGTCATAAAGAAACTCTTGTTTTTGCATAAGAAATTTTCATTAGACACCAATAGTGTGTGTCGTAATATTTTCCAACAAAGGTATTATCAATTTCTATTATATGTTAGCACTGTTACTTATGGTTTCAATCCTGAAATATGCTCATTGTTGTACAGATACGGTCTGCAAACATTTATATCAGATGTAACGTATCAACCTACTTGTTTACCAACTAAATGTATTTGGAAAAAAACTTGTTCTGCTGAATAACTGGAACAATAGAATAGCACATGGTGGTGATTTTGTGCATTTCAGAGTCCTTTGTCCCAATGTGAAACCCTGTATTACATACAATGTATGTAGATTCCGAAATACTCGGAAGATTATGAAAACTATATGACGTGCTTGGTGTGAGCGGTATCAGCTACATGACTCTGAAATCGCCTGTGAACTGTGTTCTTACACGTACAGACATAAACTCGGTCACCTGCTTATGAATGTGTCGCAACACGTCAGCTAAGATCAATGTTCTTTTGTGATTGCCTTGTTTATGGTGCCGAATTTGCTTTTCAACTGAATACTTTGGACAGTATTAGTTTGACTCTCCGTCTACTAGGAGCACCAACGCAGCCAAAGCTGGATGACATTTGTAATTTGTCTTTTCTACAAAGATCGTTTAGGTATATATATATATATATATATATATATATGGATGTTGCTGTGTTGCCCAACTTGCATTAATGTATACGCCTCTGAAAGAAAATGTATGTGTATGTATCAATACGGACTTAACGTTAACTGAGGTAATAATAATCATGTTGATTGTATAAATGTAAATTTCCTTAAGTAACACACAACAGATGGTCTTTTTTGTGTGTTTATATTGCCTTGCTCATTTATTTGCTGTGTAATGATATTACTATGTTAACATGTATATATTGTGTATATCTCCTATTATGGAGGAAATAAATAAAGAAAGATTGAATGTGAGGTCATCGTTTTATCAATTTTAGTTACGGCCCTTTTTCTATTCAATAATTTTACATTTTACAGTCACATGTTATATTCAATTAAATATTACCCACGTCCCGCACATTTAAATATGAATCAAATTCATCTTCACAGGTAAATGTCTCATTTAATTTGCATCATAGAGCAAATTAAATATAAGGTTTTAAATTACAGAGAAAGATGGGGGAGAGAGAGAGTTAAGAAACTGGATGTCTTTGTACAGGATTAGAACATTCTTAAACAAACAAATATAAATGATGAAAAAGAAAAAAAAAGAAAAAGAAAAATTGAAAAAAAAAAAAGAAGAAAGTTATGTTAGTAATAAGATATTAACAAATGTACCTCTGAAATCAGAGGGGGAAACACACACACACACACAAACACAGATGATAACTTGGTGATGGGTGTATGAAATAATGGTAGTTTTGTGAAAATATAATCAACCTTGCTCTGGTGCATAAGATAAATAACACAAACACATAAATATACTTAGTTTAAAGATAAAAAAAAATAGAATCTTTTTTTTAAAATTTGAAATAAATTGCTGAACATTTTCAAATATTCTAACAATCTTCTCAAGTGAAAGTACTTAGCTTCCTACCAATAATAATTTGGTATTAAGTGGATGAAATACTCTGATCTGCCTAAATAGATCTAAACGTATTCCACAATATAAAAAGTTAAAAAGGAAATGTTCTGCATCCTCCAATGCATTACAATATATGCAGTTAGGATTCATAGATAAATGGTTATTTATAAAAAAAAATCATTACTAAAATTGCTGCAATCATTTCTAAGTCGTCTTTTACCATAAAGAAAATAACTAGGTACTTTATTATTATTGTTACTATGTCAATAAAGTTTAAATGAACAAAAAGATCCAACTGATTTTACATTTAAGGATAGTTTGTTCCACAATTCAACGGAGGAGGGAATACATAATATTCTCATAAGTCCTATTCTTCAGTACATTTGAGTAAACTCATTTTTATTTCTTTAAAGATGTATGCCCTTTCATTTACAAGAGGTGGAAATAGATAAAGAATGTAGGAAGGAACCATATTATTTTTCACTCAATAAATACTTTTGTAATCCACTCCTATATTTTAAACTTTCCCACCCACAATTCTTATAAATATTTTTAAAAAGATACTGATTATGTAAGCCCTGTAACTATTCTAGCTGCCTTATTTTGAATTCTTTCTTATGAAATAGAAACTTGTTCTGTACACCCTGTCCAACAATCGATGCATACTCCAGCAGAGGACGTACATATGAAACATTAATTTGACTTACTGCTTTTCTTCAAATGAAAAAAAAATCAATTTTCTCATTAATCTGATAACTTTTGAAGCTGAAGATACCATACTATCAATATGAATATTCCAATGACCATTACTACCAAAGCACATGAATAACCCATGTCTTATCTATATCTTTAGATTCGCGCTTTTATTAACAAACACATTTGTTTATTATCCTTAATTTGAAAATGAAATATGTTCGAATTATCATGTCACATTATGTAATAATTATATATATATATATATATATATATATATCAGACATCCGTATTATTCGACAGCATGTCCCGACGGACACTACGAGCCCAACTGTGACACCTGTAATTGTGGAGGGAAGCCCTGTAACAAATCCGATGGGACCTGTCTTGGTAGGTAAAAGAATAATGAATGTATAATGACTTTTTTCACACATTTATGTTAAGTATTGACAGAAATGTTGAATAAACCATTTTACAAAGTATACTAAACAAAAAAAATGAATAACTTTGTTACAAGTTATATTTTATGAATGGGTTTTTACTCGCCTGATACTAAACATACTGTAGGGATACTTATTCCGCATATGTAAAATCGATCCGCATAATTAACTAGAAAAATTATCATCTCCGGGCGCTTTATAAAGCCAGTTCTGGTGTAACTTGAAAAGTTACCCTGTAGTAATACAAGAGTGGAAGTGGGAGGTTATACCTCAGGCGAGTATAAATATATTCATAATTGTAACCAAATTACCATGATTTATACTCTCCTGATACTAAACGCCTTACATGTATTAGGAAAGATTACAAAACAATGACTGTCCTTATCTGGTATTGGCAATGTATTTCTTCATCTTAAAATATAAATATAACTTCTCCATTCGTACAATACAAATGTTCCCACCTATACACACAGAACCGTTATGTCCTTGTTAATCTACTTGTTATCTGCAGTCCGCCAAAAGAAGACTTATATATCTGTTCACAAATGTCCTTATTCCTGGAACACTTTGGATATTTTTGACTTTCGCTTCGACAATATTTCAGTCATATAGCGACGTCCAGCTTATTACAGGTGGAGGAAGACCCCGAATGCACGGAGGCATCCGGGTAGAACCACCGACCTACCGCAAGCCAGCTGGAAGGCTTCCTCACATGAAAATCCGAATGACCCTGCCGGGATTCGAACCTACCCGGTGAGGGGCTGAGTGAGAGTTAAAGTCAGCGACTTTACCCTCTTGGCCACGGAGGCCCTTCCCCCCGCAATATGACCAAATTTTATTGAGACATTGTTCTGAAATGCCTTTCTTGTGTAGGACAATCTAGTCCCAACTTAAGATTGAACTGACCCTCAATAAAAATTGTTTGAGTTGGTTCTACCTCAGACTTCTTTGCATTGGTTATGAAACCTAATTCGATCAAGAGATCTATTAATTTCTTTTGATCTGCTAGAAAATTAAATATTTTCAATGAATTTACATTTAACAAATCGTTCGAATAAACTGCTAGTCTAAGACGTCGCCCTCTGGCATTGGCTGCGTCTACTGCTGCCACTTTTGTTAAGGTTCTTGGAGCTGTCTTTGGTGCGAAAGGTAGTGCCTAAAATTGGTATACATGTACTACATTTTTATACAAAAGCGGAGATACTTTTTGTATGTCAGATGTCAGATTCGAATGTGATAGGCATCTTTGAGATCTATTGAAAATGCAATTTCTCCTTTCCGAACAAGATTTCATGATGTCCATCTTGAAATGTACATATTGAGGGGTTTCAAATTTATTACAGGTCTCAGATCTCCTGTTTTCTAGGGAACGAGGACAATGTACTGTAAACGATCATGGCGAACAATTTATATCACTTCTTTTCGTAACAAGTATTTTACCTCCTGCTGAATAATATGTATGTTTCTTGATTTGTTTATATATGTATTGAATTTTGGAATCTTTAGAAACTCGAATTTGTAGTCGTCGTGAATGATGCTCAAGACCCACTGGTCGTCTGTTATCTGTTCCCATTTCTGCAAATATATTAGATGCGCATGCGTCGTGCAACTAACAGCTGATTTTTTCTCTCCCATTTCAGATCGCTAAAACAACTAAATTAAATTACTTTTTGCTTCCAGGGACAGTTCATACTGCTGAAGAAAGGGTTCTAAGTATATTTTGAAATTTGTTTCACTGATCTTTTTCGTATTTTTGCAGATTACAAAGAAATTGACAAATATTTTCTTGCATTTAGATCCCGACCTTGACCTTTGCTACCGAACGCGCCATATTTGTTTTGAAAAAGAAAATGATTACAGGTTTGTTATTTCCTCTCGTCATTACAGCTTTCTATCTTAGTTTTCAGACAGAGCAAGCTTCAACACCTGATTATCAACCCGTGGCATTTAAGACCCCAAATAATTTTAAACCTGACGGAACGTATGCCTGTGCATGTTTACTAAAATCTACCCGGTGGTCAATACCAAACATAAAATGTTCCAGAAATGCTTCTCTAACTTATCTGTGCTTTCTTCTACTGTCATTATCTTCAGATGTTGAAACAAATCCAGGACCTGATTTCCCCTGCGGTTCTTGTGGATATGAAGTGCTTGACGATGACAACGCCATTGAATGTGATGCTTGTTTGAAATGGTTCCACATAAAATGCCAGGACATTACTAATGAAACTTATTTTGATCTTGCAGCTCGTGATGTTTCGTTCTCCTGGACCTGCACTATTTGTGATGCTCAAAATTTTTCAAAACATTCAAATCTGTCTCTTTCATCATTGTCATTGCAGAATAGCTACAGTTCACTGAGCGACCAGATTGACCAGACCTACACACAAACTTCAAGCTCCAGTTCAATAAGATCAACCAGAAGAAAAACTAGAAATACTAATGGTAAACTTTTTCCTTCACAGCTGAAAGTTATCTCTGTAAATTGTCAGTCCATCGTAAACAAAAAAGCAGAATTTATTGGCATGATTGATCACCACCAACCTGATATAATTGTAGGTACTGAATCTTGGTTAAATAATAATCATAAAGACTGTGAATTTTTTCCAAAATCTCTAGGTTACACACCATTTCGACAAGACAGATCAAGCAAGGGCGGAGGAGTGTTCATCCTGGTCAAAGATACTTTCCTTGCCACAGAACAGAAACAACTGAAGACAGACTGTGAAATCATCTGGATTAAGTTGCATATTAAATCCTGTAAACCTCTCTATATTGCAGCCTACTACAGACCAAAAGAATCAGACAGCTACAGCTTTAATGAACTCAAAAGATCTTTAGAACTGACCAAAAACCTTAAAGGAACATTCTGGATACTTGGTGACTTTAATTTCCCAAAACTCTCTTGGGGCAGTGATCATGTACCAGAAATAAAACCAGGTTGTAGCCTTACCAACTTATATGAAGATTTTGTTGATTTACTTTCAGATTTGAATCTTACCCAGATGGTCACTGAAAGCACCAGAGGAGAAAACACACTGGACCTTTTTCTAACCTCAAATTATACTTTAATTAAAAATGTAAAATGTCTCCCTGGTATTGCAGATCACAGTATTGTCTCTATTTTTGCAGATATAAAGCCGCAGGAGATAAAACAACCTCCCAGACATGTTCCCCTCTACAAGAAAGCAGACTGGGATAGTTTTAAAAATTACATGGACCTGGTAAAAAATGATATTTTGAAACACCATGTATCTAAATCAGTGGAAGAAATTTGGTTAGAATTTTCAAATGCTATTTCAACAGGTATAGAAAAATGTATTCCCATAAAAAGAATAGGCAACAAGAGGTCACTTCCATGGATCACCCAGTCTATAAAAAGGTTAATGAGAAAAAGAGATAAAATTTATTTCAGACTCAAGAAGGAAGGGAACAACAAGACGAGGGCGGCTTTTCTAAAAATGAAAAATCACATAAAAAAACAAATTAAACTGTCTTATAATAAATACATTGAATATATTTTAGGCCTGGAAGACAACATAGACGACAAAGAAAAGAACAGCTTTAATTCAAAAAACTTTTCAGCCTTATCAAAAACGCCAAGCAGGATGCAACAGGCATTCCCCCACTATTTGACAAAATTTCAGGTTCCATCAAATCAGACAACAGTGAAAAAGCAGATATTTTGAACAGACAGTTTCAGTCAGTATTCACTCAGATGACACCTATCTCACTTGCTCAATCTTGCTTCGCAGCTATTCGAAATATTAATACACAAGATTTTTCTTTTTACAGGAAGTACCCAATCATGCCTGAAATTACCATAAACATCAGTTGAGTGGAAAAACTTATATCAAATTTAAGACCAGATAAAGCTGCTGGACCAGACAACATCAAACCATTAATTTTAAAAAATCTTTGTCAACAAATCTCACCAATCTTGCTAATACTATTCCAAAAGTCTCTTGATACAGGTACCCTCCCCAAGGTATGGACATCTGCAAACGTGACCCCTCTATTCAAGAAAGGAAACAAAGAAGATCCAGCAAATTATAGACCAATATCTTTAACATGTATTCTTTGTAAGGTGCTTGAACATATTGTAGCTTCAAATTTAACAAAGCACTTCAATAAGCATAATATACTTTATGACTTACAGCATGGTTTCAGAGAAAAACGTTCCTGTGAAACACAACTCCTGCAACTTACTGACCAACTAGCGAGAAATCTTGTTAATGGACAACAGACTGATTTAGTTCTTTTAGATTTTAGTAAAGCTTTTGACAAGGTCAGCCACTTAAAGTTATTGTACAAATTACAGGAACATGGAGTCAATAATTCAACCCTGTTGTGGATAAAATCTTTTCTCATAGGCAGAACACAAAAAGTCGTTTTGGAGGGAGGATGCTCATCAGAAGTCCCAGTAACATCAGGAGTACCTCAGGGATCTGTACTTGGCCCACTTCTCTTTCTGTTATATATAAATGATCTTCCAGATACCATAACTTCTCAAGTTCGTTTATTTGCAGATGACACTGCCGTTTACCTAGCTATAAACAACAAGCAGGACTGTATTACACTTCAGAAAGACCTCGACAAGCTGGTGCAGTGGGAAAAGAAATGGGAAATGGAATTTAATCCCAGTAAATGCATTGTTTTAAATATTACTAAAAAGAAGAAAGCACTTTCCTTTGATTACAGATTACATGGACAAGCTTTAGAAACAGTGGATAATGCCAAATACTTAGGAGTTACAATATCAAAAGATCTCTCTTGGAATAAACATATCGACAACATTACTTCTTCTGCTAATAAAACTCTTGGTTTCCTCCACAGAAACATCCAGACAAAGAATAAGGAAGTTAGAGAAGCAGCTTACAAAACATTGGTTAGACCTCAAGTAGAATATGCCTCTACAGTCTGGAGTCCTCATACACAGACATATATAGATAAAATAGAAAAAGTACAACGCAGAGCAGTCCGATGGGTTAATAATAACTATTCTTATTACGACAGTGTCACCAGCATGCAGAAGGAACTTGACTGGCAAACCCTTCAGTACAGACGTGATGTCACCAGACTTCTTATGTTTTACAAAATAGTAAATAACCTTGTTGCTGTCCCAATACCTGCATATCTTGAAAGACCAGCGAGGATATCCCGCCACTTACACTCTTTATCTTACAGGCAAATTCATACTCCAGCTAGCTACTTTAAATATTCCTTTTTTCCTTATACAGTGATACTTTGGAACAGCTTACCAGAAAATATAGTCTCACAAAATGATCTTTTAGCATTTAAACAAAAGCTCCTCTCGTTTCAGATAGTAGACCGTCCCTGAATCAACAAAAAGATGTTTTTACCAGATCTTAAACCTAACATATTCACCTTTTTTTCAGAAAATTTTCTCACCCTAACAAAATTTTTATTTTAACAGTTTTATCCTTGCACAGACGCGCACCTGCCAGTAATACCCGAAAGGGGAGTTTGTGCAGTATATATAGATAGATAGACCCCAACTAATATCCCTGTCCTTTATACTCATTTTTTTTTAATTTGGTTTTTGATAGCCACGAAAGGAACTTAATGTACCATTAATTTTACCCAACCTTGCTTATGCGGGCTAGGACGACCCACGCCTAGTATAAAACGGTGTCCTAGATCTGTCACAATGTATGGGTGTTCTATAACTGGGGCAACATTCTTTGTTTTACAAAAGTTATCATTGATCCTTTGATCTCTAAGCAACAATTATACAAGATATCAAAGCACTTTGCAGTTCAGATATGAATTATTTTGAGTTTTAAATTACCCAATAAAAAATTTGACTGTGCGCCAAATTCCACTAATTTCTCCAACTTTCTTTTTCTTTTGCAACTCTGATTCTTCGCTTGCAGCAAAATCATATGATTATGATCCAAAACATGAGACAAATGAGTATATCTTCAACACATACACACAAAAACACACACATTTATAAAAATGTAATCAAAGATTATATAACTATATAATTTGTGAATCTCTCTTTTTTTTAATGCTTTTATTTTAAGAAACTCAAGACTGTTGCTCTGAAATTTAAACTACATGTATTAGTTTTTGTATTCATTGTGATAATCTCTTTTAGATTAAATTATTTTATAGAACTTGTAATTTTGTGCATTAGCATTATATATTTAGATTGAAATCACTTAAAACAATGCCACTATGCTTGGTATCATAGAATATTTACAACTGGGTTGATTCTTTAACAGAGTGTCCTTTCGGGAGATATGGTGTCAGTTGCTTGCCATGTGGACACTGTCTCCATGACAACACCCCGTGTGATAAAGTCACAGGTCACTGTACCGATGGATGTGCGACAGGATTTACCGGATCTACATGTGACCAAGGTATCGTGTCTATAAGCTGTATATGTATTAATAACGCTTTAAGCTAAGATTGTAATTTGAACTTGACAGTAATTCTCAAATATGTGACTTTCTGGGCTCCAACGATGAGGTCTGAGTTACGATGTTTATACTATGTACATTGTATTCGTTATAGAAAATAGGTGTGTGAAGTTAGCGCGTAGATCGTAGATCGTAAATCAACACTATAACTAATTTTCTTTGTCGACCTGGGTCGTAGATCGTAGCTCAACCATTAAAATAAACCAATATAAATGGTTGAGCTTGGTCGTAGATCGTAGCTCAACCATTCAAATAAACCATTATAAATGGTTGAGCTGGATCGTAGATCGTAGCTCGACCTTGAAAATGTTCATGGAATGGTTGAGCTGGGTCGTAGATCGTAGCTCAACCATTGAAATAAACCGAAACAAATGGTTGACCTGGATCGTAGATCGTAGCTCGACCATTGAAAATGTTTATGGAATGGTTGAGCTGGGTCGTAGATCGTAGCTCAACCATTCAAATAAACCAATATAAATGGTTGAGCTGGATCGTAGATCGTAGCTCAACCATTGAAATAAACCAAAATAAATGGTTGAGCTGGATCGTAGATCGTAGCTCGACCACTGAAAATGTTCATGGAATGGTTGAGCTGGGTCGTAGATCGTAGCTCAACCATTCAAATAAACCATTATAAATGGTTGAGCTGGATCGTAGATCGTAGCTCGACCATTGAAAATGTTCATGGAATGGTTGAGCTGGGTCGTAGATCGTAGCTCAACCATTCAAATAAACCAATATAAATGGTTGAGCTGGATCGTAGATCGTAGCTCAACCATTGAAAAAACATAATGGTTGAGCTGGATCGTAGATCGTAGCTCGACCATGAAAATGTTCATGGAATGGTTGAGCTGGGTCGTAGATCCCGAGAACAAAAATTTTCCGACGGAAGTTTTTCCGACGAATGAGATTCCCGACGACTACAAAATTTCCCGACGGAAGCACTTTTCGAGACGAAACCCAATTTTTCCCGACGAAAGCATTTATTTCCGACAAATGCAATTTTCCCGACGAGTACAATAATCCCGACAAAAAACAATTTTCACAACTAATAATAAATTCCCGACATATAATTTTTCCCGACGGAAACTTTTCCGACTAATGAGATATGCCCGACAAGTACAAAGATTTTCGAAGGAAACTCTTTTCCCGACGAAAGCATTTTTTTCCGACAAATGCAATTTTCCCGACGAGTACAATAATCCCGACAAAATACAATTTTCACAACTAAAAATAAATTCCCGACATATAATTTTCCCGACGAACAGAAAATTTCCCGACGGAAACTTTTCCGACGAATGAGATATTCCCGACAAGTACAAAGATTTTCGAAGGAAACTCCCTTCCCGACGAAAGCATTTTTTCCGACAAATGCAATTTTCCCGACAAATGCAATTTTCCCGACGAGAATATATTTCCCGAAGAGGTTTTTTTCCAAAATTTTAAAAAATTTATATTACAAAAGCATAATATCCGACTATATCTAAACAAAAAGCGACAGATAATTTTTCCCGACAAGTTCATTTTCCAGACGAGTACAAAATTACCGACGACGACTAAAATACGATCTACGATCCAGATCAACCATTAATCTTGGTTTATTTCAATGGTTGAGCTACGATCTACGATCCAGTTCAACCATTTATATTGGTTTATTTGAATGGTTGAGCTACGATCTACGATCCAGCTCAACCATTTATAATGGTTTATTTCAATGGTTGAGCTACGATCTACGGGCCAGATCGACAAAGAAAATTAGTTATAGTTTCGATCTTCACACACCTATAGAAAATTGTGTTTGCAATCTTATTCTCATTCAATAACATTTTATTATTATTATTATGAACAAACCTTTCTCGGGGCGTTCGTCCTGGAAGTTTGAAGTCGTTGGTTCGATTCAAGGTCACTATTAACCACAATCGTTATATTGGTGTTGGACTTGTTTTTTCTGTTGCGTTCAAAATAAACTGGCAACAGTAGGGCTGATAAACCCGATGTCATCATACGACTGCGTAAGGTGTCACTTTTACGGCTTAATATTATCCGGAGGCTACCTTACATCTACCGGTAATTCAGATATAGTATCCGAATAACTGAAATGCCTCACTAGGTCGTTGAAGTCATTTTTCCACTCTGCTGCACACTAAGCACGATAAGCTAACTCCTCCAACTTCTCTCTGGATTTTGCTGTTTGAAAATTGAATTTCGTGTTATCAATTAACACAAATGTGGACTGCATGTGACCGCACAAAATATGTCCGTCTCTGGCCGCACGCGCTTACAAAAATTCTGAATTTTTAACTTGCACACAAATTTCACTACATTATAAGTTTTTATCATCCCGCTTGAAGATTCAAGTTATTTTGGAAACACTATTGCACCCCTTGGGTGTATTTTTGTTGAACCAGTATCTTTTTTGCCTCGACATTTCATTTTTAGTGTTCGCCCAAAGCAGGTTCTGAAATCCAAAACTTCAAATCCATAGCAATGATCCCAACCACAGCGCTCGAGCTTGTTAATTCAATAATATACAAAGTGGATGATTTCAACGCACTCATTTCAAGGTGAATTGGTCATAAATGACCTTTTATCATGACTTATTATATAATAATCTATGATTAAAGCCAAGTGAAGTATAGGTCATTTTTTAATTCTTGCTAACCCTCTCAATAAAACCTTACCCATGAAAGGCATTTTCAGAAGTACTACAGCTATCCTGAACAAATGCAGTAATAATTCGGTGGCACCCATATTTGACCTGACTTTCTTTACAACTTCTACCACCGTGAAGTTATAAAATATTTTCAATATTTTGCAGTAATCCACTGAAACATAGAATAAATGACTGCTACCATACTTTTCTTTGCATTAGTTTTATGGTTTAATCTGTCAACAAGTTAAGGAACCCGAGTGTTAGTAGATTTTAAGTAAAAGTGGCTATTCTATAAATGTCAGATACATAGTAAGATGTGATATTTTTCGAATCTAAAATCTGGCTTCTTAAAACAGGATAGAAACTTAACATTTATGATTGCTTAAACAAGTTACACTATATGTCAATTATCACAATCTGAATTATTTAATATCTACATTTTCAATGTATCTTCCTTCATTAGATGCACAAGACGACGCATAGAATGATTCCTGATTCCAATATGATTGAAAATATCTTAATAAACTTTCCAATTTTTAATATTTCCTATCTGCATACTTAAAATTCCAACAACTGTTTCACTTAGCTCTTTTTTATTCTAACCTGAATAACTCTGTTATTTGCTCCGAAATATATTGTTATTTTAGAAAATATGGGAATACAGATATTATTATGCAGTTTTCCATAATCATTTTGGCCTCAGTGAAATATATCGGAAGAAGAAAAAAAATGAAAATTACAGACACATTCTGCTGTTTTGTGAGAAAATTACATAGAAAGGGAATGAGCTTTAAAGGGAATAAATAATTTGATGAATTGTTATCTTTATGTAAGGAAAAGAGAAATTAAAAGCAACTGAGGCTAACAGGTAATAGACGAGGACTGTATAGAACAACCTTCATATCAGGTTCAACCTGTTCTAAAATTATGGCATACATGCAAAAACACATGTACAATGTAATAAGTGTATACAGACCCTCATCTTTAGCTTCTTGTGAACAATTTGTTCAACTCTTAAGAGACATACTTCCTCAATATTTTAATTTCTTATGTATTGGATGATTTCAAAAAAGATAAGCTTTCTATTCATACCTAGGTCAAGTGCTCACAAACAATATCACAAACAACAAAAATTTGAATAAGCTGGTTTATGTACAAACAGACTTGATTGATAGTTTTCAAAAATTGATTCTTACGCAACTGTTACCCAGTCATTCAATTGAGTGATGTACATAAATAGAAATACAAATATTTATGAACTCTTTAATAAGCAGTTATGGCATGAAGTCATTTTTTACACATATTTTCTAAACCAAGTATTTAACTTAATGCAATAAAACTATTTTTGCATGTTACATGTAGGTCACAACAACAGTAAGTAGACAGATGATTTTGAAATCCTTGTTTATGAACATCACCCCACCTGCAGACAAGTGTGGATAGCTCTGTCATGGGTTTGGCCAAATTATTAACCGTTTTCGACCTTGAATCTTGGTTAAGGGTTTTCGTTCTACCGAATTTCACTGAACCCTTTGGTGAATTGATTTGAAAGATGGTATACGTGTTTATAACCATTACTTCACCTGTAAGCAAGAGTACATAAATCTGTGATGGATTTTTAATAAAAAAAAAATGCCACTTTTTCGACTTAGAATTTTGGTTAAAATTTGCATAACACCTTAATTTTTCACTGAACCTATTGAGATAATGCTTTGAAACTTGGGATACATATTTATTACTCTTGTTTACTTTTTTTAGTAATACAGCGACTAATATTTTTGCCTTTTACTGCATTTTTAGCACTGAAATAGTCGAGCGCGCTGTCTTACGGACAACTCTTGTCAGCTGTCCTATACCCAGAAATCTAGAATGTTTTTCATGTTACCCTTGAGAACTTTGAAAACGTTTATCAAGTTCCTCTATTTAACATCATATAAATTCAATTTAGTAAAATCAAATGTACAATGTATGTTATACTTGCTAACGACGATTTTTGGAAGAAGATTACACACATGACAAAACCCATGCTTGTTTTATCACAATTATATAAATCACATTATTTGACTGTGAAATTTTAATGGAAAATAATTCTATATACAGTATAAATCCAGGACTGTATCATAAGAACCAGAGGTCGGATTATATTTTGAATAATGAGCTTAG
>CM037782.1:4650246-4673618 GCA_021229015.1 Solen grandis | reverse complement strand
AAAAACTCTCAATAAAATTGTGGATAAGGAGACAACTCTGAACACCCCACATGATGAAGGAAAGAAAGTCTATTGTGATACAAGACCTGCTCTCCAGATCTTTCAGCTTCCCGCCGGCCTGGGACTGCTCGTTCTTCCTCTGCCAGTTGATTTCCTGGATCTTCTTCCTGTGGACAAAACCAAAACCATGTCTTAAAACAACTGACCATTTCACTAGGGCTTTGGCGATACTTGGTATAATTCGCTGACTTATTGATGACTGGTGTGTATGTATACAACTCCACTGAACAATGTGTGGAAGGTAATGAAGTAAGGTGTTCAGGGAGTGCTAGTTGATGTATGTTTTATTTCGGAGTGGTGAAATGGTCTATTTATAACATAGATGACACTTGGTTCTAAACTTGTCATTCAGGGATTTGGATTTTCTTGACACAAAAAATATGGTTGAACTTGTATTAGCAGCCACCTGTATTAAGTGGTCAGTTTTAATATCACACAAGTATTTCGTAATATGTTAAGTCTTCATTTAGCAGTCACCTCTGTTAAGCAGTCACTTTCTCTTGTTCCCTTGATTGACTACTTAAAGACAGGTTTGACTGTAGTTTATTTGAACCCTCAGACTGTCTAAATGACTTCCAAGATTCCAAAATTTGTCCCTTTATATATATATCAAGGGATCAATCGATGCCCGCCTGAAAAAGGGGTTAGAAATTTATAAATTATTATGAAATTCTTTTTTGATGACTTGATAAATAGCCCTAGCTTGGAAAAATAAGCTATATCTTGGGATAATGACTCTTGTACAACAACTTTTTTTCTGTAAGAAAATATACATTGCATAATAATATACAAAGTGAACTACTTGAAGCGTGACTTTGACTTCAATAGACCTACTCAACCATTCTGTTTGTACTTATTTGTACCCTTATATGCCAAGCAACTATACCAGTATGATTTTTCATGACTTGTTGGGCTGTTGCAGCCAGGGAGAGAACCCATGACCTTCCCCTCCCGAGACAAGACTGCTTAAGCATTTAAATAGGTCTACATGATGTAAGAAACAATAATGATAAGATAAACATATTCTCTCAAGTCTTATGTAGCCTAGGATTATTACACCTACTTTAGATCGGCCAGCTGTTTCTGTGATTGCTCCATGATCTTCAACAGTGTGTCATTGTACATCTTCCAGGAACTGGACCCATACTCATTCAGCAACTCCAGGTTCATTATCCTGAAAATAATGTTCCCTTGACTTCTTACATGTCCTTAATGAAAGACCAAACCATACTAACATTCAATACCCTTTATTGAAATGAATTGTAACACCTGGACGGTAACTGATGAACCACAGCATCTGGTCAGTGACTGATGAACCGTAGCACCCGGACGGTGACTGATGAACCGTAGCACCTGGACTGTAATTGACGAACCGTAGCACCTGGACGGTGACTGATGAATATTTCAGTATACATATAAGTATAGCTTATATAAGAACTTCCTTGAACAGAAACTAACCCAATCTATCCACTGCTTTAAATTAAATAAATTGAAAAAATGTGAACTTCACCTGTCACGCATCCAGAGCTGAATGTCTTGACAGCAGTTCTACTACATGACTTGCACATGCAAATTGTGTGCCAAAAAAGCCACGTAGTGGACACTACATACAGCATAGGGAAATCAATTTCTAATTCCTTTCAAACAAAAGAAATTATATACAGCTGAACCTGTATTAGTGGCCACCTGTATTAAGCAGCCAATCTGCATTTAGCAGTCAGTTTTTATATTAACAAACTATATCATGTTATGTTTGGCCTTCATTCCCTTGACTGACAGTTTAAGACAGGTTTGACTGTATACACAAAGTCATCATCGTCAGCCATTTAATGTGCAGTTTCCATGTCTCTGGATCACACGTTGCCCTATTGCTGTCTTCCGTCCACCTCTGTCAAGGGCTAGAGCTGGACTAAGACATCAAATTTGAGGCTTTCTGTGATAGATGCTTCCTAGGTCTTTCTTGGTCGCCCGAGGCCACAGACAGAAGAATAAATGCGTCTGTTGTTGTATCACTTCCCTAGTAATTCATTCATATCAGTTTATTCAATAGTTTTACTGGAGATCATGTGATCAATGGTTGACAGTGACATGTGGCATGATACCACATCCAATCACAATTTTCCTGACTCCAGGCCAACTGCTCCCGAGGCAGACGCACTAACCACTCAGACACCAGGGATATTTGAATAAACATGTAAACACTGGAAAGGTTTATTGAGCAATTTCTGTGGTAAATCTGGAACCTGTGCTCAACTTCTCAAATCCAATATTTAGTGAAAGGAACATAAACAATCCAAAATAGGTAAAATGTAATAGGGTAAGACTAGCAGCTAGTCTACCACAAGCAAGGATTTTGTTCATTGTTTTGTATGATGATAGTTTTTTGATACATACCCTTCAAATTGGGAATTTTCATGCAATTTGTTATAATTTGAGACAAAATAGTCAGGAAATAACAGCAATGCAAAGGATATAATTCACCAAAAATCACCTTTTATAGCTGCCTATGTAGGAAAGATTTTAAAATTACACTATTTTAACCAAAATGAACCTTAATTTTTTCTCAGAATATTCATTTTGCGGGATAAGAGAGAAACTAGGCTAAAGGCTTATACATTTATAAACACTTAGTCTCACCTTTCGATTTGGAATTTTTACTTACAAAATGAGAAAAATATACTTTCTGGCTGTGGAAATATAGCCAAATATTTGCTATAAAAACAACCCTAACCCACCTCAGAGACTGATGCTCCAGCTGGGCCTGGGAATTCTCCACACACTCGTTCCACGCAGCAACATCTGTCATTTTCCCTGCTGGGGGCTGCGGCAACTCGTACCGCTTCATGCTCAGCATATCCATAGGGAGGCGAGACTGAAGACGCTCAAACTCCGCCTTCATGATCTCTGTCTGTGGTTTATCAACATACAGAGTACAGACTATGTTAGCGATCAGATCGTGAAAACTGTTGTCATTTACCATACCCCCACAAATTAGTTTTGGGGATGTAATATTATCATGGTAATCACTTCTTAAAGGCCAAATATTCTTTCAAAAGCAGTGTATATTCTCTGGACAGAAAAACAAAGTGTGTGCTACAGACTTGCTTAGAGATGCAATTTGTACATACTCATTGACAACGTTACTACACTGCATAAATATTTCTGAATTACTAATACTCACCACTGCAAAATGTAAAAAATGAGAGTAATTTGACATCCATTCAAAATATTAAATTGTGCAATTTGATCAACATTTTCAATGTGTTAAACTGTTATTTTACAGCGGATTATGTACCATTTGTGTTAGTCTACAATATGACAAGGCTATATTTTCTTTTTCATGGAAATTGAATCATTATGAAATATAGTGGGCCTTAATTAAATGCCTTGTCTCACATCTTATTTATAATGAGTAAGTCAAGATTCATTGTTAAATGTATATAGCATGGTAAAACCGTGTAAGAATCACTTTTAGTGATACAAATTGTTGTATTTGGCGAGAGTGTGTACAAGTTGGATCATTTTGGATGAAGTCTTTTAGCATAAATTACCTTACAAATTTAAATGACATAACTGATTTCTATAAAAAATAATACCCTTTAGTTAGCTTGCTTTCACTGATTGAAACAGAATTTAAACATAATTTTTCATTTGATATCAAATGTAAACAAATCAGAATAACAACCATTCTTTGTTACCTCAAACTGACTGTATGTAGCTGATGGCAGATACTCCAGATAATTTTTTGTAGGACGATATCTTCTGGTTTCTTCTTCTACTAGAGCAAGTGCCTGTGGAAAGAATGTTCATATGATTATCAGTCAGCATGGAGCAAGTTCTGCATGTTTTGATCACAATACCTTTATTTTGACATATTAGGGCTCTCCATAGTCAGTGAAACTCAAGGGTCTCAAAGTGTTCCAAAATTGCAAAAATAAAAAAATATTTTGAGGAAACTTTCCATCTCATTTTAATGTAAGTTTGACCCTTGACCATTAATTTTCAAGTGTCAAAAGGCACCATTTCTTAAAAAACATTGACTCCCGAGTCAAAGGAGATCCCCACATAGTTTTTTTCTAACGCGTACACTAAAGTTAGGCATAAGTCTTGTTTTTGGTAACAAAACCAACCCATTATTTTACCTATTCCGAAAAGTGCCTGTCTGACCTGACTGGTGATTTCTATTTCGGTCCTGTGAATATTTTAATACAGTCTGTCAGAATGTCTGGTTGAGTTTCTAGCAGCAATACACATAATTATGACTGACCTATGTTTTAGTGTTGAATAGTAATTAAATAAGGAATCTCTATAAAGATGTTATGGTAATATTATGGTAATACAAGTTTGAAATAAATGAAATCTTGTTGTTTGAGTTCAGTTCTGTTAAGTTAATTTCGATCCTGTGAATCTTGTAAATTCACAAGACCAAATGTCCTGTGATCCTTAACAACTTTTCAGAATATCTGATATATATAAGTCCAATTGAATTACAAGCCAGATGCCTGTTGGAGATAGCAACAATCCGTTCTGTAAAACCCAGTATTGCGATCTACAACGTACCATAACAGATTCAGAAGAAAAGTGAGCAGTATGTTTTTGGCTTGTGGCCACGGACGCAAGCCATTTATACAACATTTTGTGTTTCCCTCATCATGGTTTTCGTAACATTTCGGATATGTTGCATTTGATATACAGCCGAGATAATCAGTTTGTGTACACGTCATATGCGGGTTTTCCATAACAAGAACAACCAATCAGAAATAGATTGCTTGTTCTGGTACTCTGCTTTGAATAAATACATAACCAAAAAACACTCTTTTACTGCACAGTAATTTTCATTCTGGTACTCGGATTTAGATTGACTATACTTTATTTTGAGATTCTTATCGTCATTTTCGTATCATTTCGGACATGTTGCATTTGGCAGATAGTCGAGATTATCCATTTGTATACACATCATATGCAGGCTTCCCAAAGTTTAGATGAATTGCGTTAAGGAACAAACACAGGGGCTTAAGGTTGCATGAGGAGATTCGCCCTATAGAACTTCGAGCCCCTGTGATCAGCAATTGACTGCTGCTTTGATTTTTAAAAAAATACAGAAAAACATTTACTAACAGAATTATCATATTGGCCTTCACAGTTCGGTTTGTACTTTAGCAAATGTAATCTCTACTGATATCTCAGTAGAGATAATAGCAGATGCAGATTGAAAGCTTATTTCTAAGTTCATTCGACAGCACTTGTTTATTATACTGGGGCCAAGACTTGAACGGAAACTGTCAGTGGTTGAGCAACAGATGCTATGGATAGACCGACTAATTATAAACTGGGCATGCCTTTTAAAAGGAAATTTTATTTGTTTTGACTTTTGTTAGGTCTAATTTAATCACTTTGATAGTTCTTTAAGAAGGTTCATCCTTCATAAAAAAATATCTAACTGTAATTCTTTGAATAGAAAGAAGCACTTACCGCATCTCTAACTCCTGCCTCATCATATCCATGATCAAAATACGGCAAAGCGTCGACTACAACTTCACCGGCCATCTTGATTTATCCCTGTACCGTTCACCTAGTTTCGGACGTAAAATGCTGATGATTAAATACCAAGTATGCCAAATGTTAAGGACAGTTTATATTCCGGAAACTCTTTACAGTTTCAGGATAAAATGGTTATTTTTATTTATTCATACAAAAATATATATTTAAATTAAACTTAATCTTTTATCATAAATATAACATCACTATATTTAATGGTCGGTTTATTTTCTTTACCGTATAAAGAAGTAAAACCCTTTGTATGTATATAACTGTAAAGATACAAATACACGATAGAATATACCAAATACGCCTGAATTACAATCTGAATCTGTAGATCCCAATACTGGGTTTTACACATCGGAAAGAGAGCTCCGCACTATTGTCGGTAGCTCTTTAAGGCATTTTTGAATGCCTCAACTGAGCCAGCATGCACTATATTATCAGGGAGATGATTCCAGTGAATCACAGTGTCCACAAAGAATGAATTTTCATATTGTTTAGAGTCTGATTATGGTATTTCCAAACACTTCGAATATTTGCAAATGCGTTTTTTTTTCTAATATATTTGATATTTCGCAGCCATTTAATTTTTTTGTTTTTATTTTTCCTTTTAGGTCTGGTGAATTTCATAAAATCTGATATTGGCAGTGCCGGAACTAACCCCTCAACCACCTTGTACATTAATATTAATATGAGGCTTAGGCGTCTGTCTTGTGATGTTTCTAATTCAAGTTCTTGTTTCATTTTTTATATTGTCCCTGGTGTTCTGCTAATCTCCTTTTTATGAATCTAACTGCCCTGTTTTGGATTCTTTCTAGTTTGTCTATATTGTGTTTCTGGTAGGGGTTCCAGATGGTAGCCTTTTTTAAGGTTTTTCTCTTACTCTGAGATTTCTTCTTAAAAGGCCTAAAGGTGAATTTGCTTTTTTGCACCTTTTTATATTCCACTTTAAGTCATCTGAGATTTGTAGTCCAAGATAGGAATTATTTTGTACTTCTTGCATTATCATTAATTTATAATAAATGCTGAAACGAGAACCCAGGTACCCACAGGTTGGGTAGAAAATTACCGGTACCAGGTACAAAATTATTACCCGTTACTCAACATCAAATGAAGGTATCTTGCCGAAATAACCGATGGTTTGCGCGTTTTATTAATAATCCTATCATATGCATGTAATCCTATGCATTCTTGGCAGGGATTCTATTTTTATATGATTCTTGGTGATATTTTTTACATGTTTAAACAATTGGAAAGGTATAAATTTTGATATTTTCTTTAGATCATGGACAGAAATGATCCATCATTCATTTAATGAGAAATTATTATTCCGTTAGTTTTCATAGGACGTCATCACTCCAGCGCACCGACCGTGGCGGCCATCTTTGGGGTCAAGTGCTACTTATAAAATCAGTCATGCATACACTTTTTGATGTATAAAAAGAGAAAAGGTTGATCAAAAAATGGAGCCTCTACTATAAATGTACACAAATAAAGAGACACACCTAAATATAAACGAATGTTGAAAGTCTGCAACTTTAAAATGAATTAATATCGAGGTTTGATGGTTCATAAGTGTATGAACTCCGATGATACCAATGTAATTTACACCAGTGTGCGATTATTGGTCATTCATTACATTCACATGTTATTTTTAAATAATGCAACTACATAAACACCATGCGCAGATTACGGAAGCACTAGAATCGATAATTACCGAGTGTAAAGCAAGTCTGCTCTGAGACTGAAAATGTTTATAACATTATATCGGATATAACATTGAAATCACCCTGGTCTCCTGCATAATGTTATCAACGAACTTTATTGTACGAATAATTGTAGCAAATAAAATTATATCGTTCGGCCTTCACAGCTACAAGATCAACTTGATGAAGAAAATCAATAAAACAGTTCCAAATTACAAGCCACGTTTTCTCCTTTCCTGTTCCAGTTTATGCTTAACACAACAGTAGGACTCGCAGTCCTTTGATTTAACTACGACCCTATAAAGATGTGTTTTGACTCCCCTACAGTCCGATATCAAAAAACTTCTGGAAGTAGCTGTCTGATCAGGGTCTTCTCTGTTGCCCATACAATATTGTGTCACAAATTCTACACGTAGTCCATATAACAAAAAAAATCCATTATTTCATATACCTTTTAATGTTCAGTTAATCACTTTTCATCACTTCATAAATTTGTATATAAATTTGTATGAGGTAAAATGTCCGTTGTTGCACAGCTTATCTGTATCTCAGCAATCTTATATGATGCGTATAAGAAGTAGTAAAATAATGGTTTATGGGGATGATGCCATAAATTACTTGAGTAATATATTTACTTTTTTTTAGGTGTTTTTCTCATGGCTGAACATTTATTACAGACGTAAGTGTATTGAGATAACAGACGGACGGGTATGTAACTGGATTCTATATAGTTATTTAAAGGTAGCTCCATTATAAAGTCAATTTTTTTTTTTTTTTGAGACCACCTCATTAGTGAGACCACTATTTTCAGTTCCCTTTTCCCTATATCCTGTCATTTGAATCCCGATTATCAGACCATCTCATCATTAAGACCAGTTGACAGCAGTCCAAATTGTGGTCTTATTATTGAGATTTTTCTGTATAATACACTTCATGGTCAAGATATTGCACTCTATCATTACTATTTTGAAAAATTGCAATCTCATTAAAACCATATCTGATACTGGCTAGGTAGGATCTCATGACATCGCTTTGAAGGTTGACTCAGATTTTTAGCTTCAAAATGCTTTGATATTCGTGAATATTCGCAAGTAAATGGCAGCGAATGGAAATTTTAATTTTGCGGATTTCACCAATGTATTACACAGTGTAGCAATACCACGTGACCGTGACGCCATTAAAGGCATCAAAACCAAGACAAAACTGTCAACATTTGGCTCCGCTTGAACATAGAAAATTGCCAATAAGTATTTCATTTCTTCATCGATTTTGGTGGGACATATGTCAGTCTAAGGGGAAAAATGATAGTTTTCCACGGAATATAGGCTCTCCATCAGCAGCTGAGCCTTTTTTTCAAACACTTCGTGAAACCTTGGGATTTTTTTGTTTGTATGCGAGCGGACCACAGTTCCAAGCTATTTTGTTCAAAGAATAATTCTTGAAGGTGTCAAATGCGCTTTTACTATTCCTAGATACTTCCGAATGCATGGATTTACACACAAAAAACATCGAAACCGATAGAAGTGTAAGGATGTCAACGTACACACTAGAAAATTTTTATGTCAACGTACACTGAAGGATTTATTTAATATGATTTAAAAAAAAGGGTTTAAAAATTGTTATATAAAGTGATTTTCGATAGACTTTAGAAAAATATAGGTAATATATAAAATATAATAAAAATATAGGCAAAAGAATCAGACAGCTACAGCTTTAATGAACTCAAAAGATCTTTAGAACTGACCAAAAACCTTAAAGGAACATTCTGGATACTTGGTGACTTTAATTTCCCAAAACTCTCTTGGGGCAGTGATCATGTACCAGAAATAAAACCAGGTTGTAGCCTTACTAACTTATATGAAGATTTTGTTGATTTACTTTCAGATTTGAATCTTACCCAGATGGTCACTGAAAGCACCAGAGGAGAAAACACACTGGACCTTTTTCTAACCTCAAATTATACTTTAATTAAAAATGTAAAATGTCTCCCTGGTATTGCAGATCACAGTATTGTCTCTATTTTTGCAGATATAAAGCTGCAGGAGATAAAACAACCTCCCAGACATGTTCCCCTCTACAAGAAAGCAGACTGGGATAGTTTTAAAAATTACATGGACCTGGTAAAAAATGATATTTTGAAACACCATGTATCTAAATCAGTGGAAGAAATTTGGTTAGAATTTTCAAATGCTATTTCAACAGGTATAGAAAAATTTATTCCCATAAAAAGAATAGGCAACAAGAGGTCACTTCCATGGATCACCCAGTCTATAAAAAGGTTAATGAGAAAAAGAGATCAAATTTATTTCAGACTCAAGAAGGAAGGGAACAACAAGACGAGGGCGGCTTTTCTAAAAATGAAAAATCACATAAAAAAACAAATTAAACTGTCTTATAATAAATACATTGAATATATTTTAGGCCTGGAAGACAACATAGACGACAAAGAAAAGAACAGCTTTAATTCAAAAAAACTTTTCAGCCTTATCAAAAACGCCAAGCAGGATGCAACAGGCATTCCCCCACTATTTGACAAAATTTCAGGTTCCATCAAATCAGACAACAGTGAAAAAGCAGATATTTTGAACAGACAGTTTCAGTCAGTATTCACTCAGATGACACCTATCTCACTTGCTCAATCTTGCTTCGCAGCTATTCGAAATATTAATACACAAGATTTTTCTTTTTACAGGAAGTACCCAATCATGCCTGAAATTACCATAAACATCAGTGGAGTGGAAAAACTTATATCAAATTTAAGACCAGATAAAGCTGCTGGACCAGACAACATCAAACCATTAATTTTAAAAAATCTTTGTCAACAAATCTCACCAATCTTGCTAATACTATTCCAAAAGTCTCTTGATACAGGTACCCTCCCCAAGGTATGGACATCTGCAAACGTGACCCCTCTATTCAAGAAAGGAAACAAAGAAGATCCAGCAAATTATAGACCAATATCTTTAACATGTATTCTTTGTAAGGTGCTTGAACATATTGTAGCTTCAAATTTAACAAAGCACTTCAATAAGCATAATATACTTTATGACTTACAGCATGGTTTCAGAGAAAAACGTTCCTGTGAAACACAACTCCTGCAACTTACTGACCAACTAGCGAGAAATCTTGTTAATGGACAACAGACTGATTTAGTTCTTTTAGATTTTAGTAAAGCTTTTGACAAGGTCAGCCACTTAAAGTTATTGTACAAATTACAGGAACATGGAGTCAATAATTCAACCCTGTTGTGGATAAAATCTTTTCTCATAGGCAGAACACAAAAAGTCGTTTTGGAGGGAGGATGCTCATCAGAAGTCCCAGTAACATCAGGAGTACCTCAGGGATCTGTACTTGGCCCACTTCTCTTTCTGTTATATATAAATGATCTTCCAGATACCATAACTTCTCAAGTTCGTTTATTTGCAGATGACACTGCCGTTTACCTAGCTATAAACAACAAGCAGGACTGTATTACACTTCAGAAAGACCTCGACAAGCTGGTGCAGTGGGAAAAGAAATGGGAAATGGAATTTAATCCCAGTAAATGCATTGTTTTAAATATTACTAAAAAGAAGAAAGCACTTTCCTTTGATTACAGATTACATGGACAAGCTTTAGAAACAGTGGATAATGCCAAATACTTAGGAGTTACAATATCAAAAGATCTCTCTTGGAATAAACATATTGACAACATTACTTCTTCTGCTAATAAAACTCTTGGTTTCCTCCACAGAAACATCCAGACAAAGAATAAGGAAGTTAGAGAAGCAGCTTACAAAGCATTGGTTAGACCTCAAGTAGAATATGCCTCTGCAGTCTGGAGTCCTCATACACAGACATATATAGATAAAATAGAAAAAGTACAACGCAGAGCAGTCCGATGGGTTAATAATAACTATTCTTATTACGACAGTGTCACCAGCATGCAGAAGGAACTTGACTGGCAAACCCTTCAGTACAGACGTGATGTCACCAGACTTCTTATGTTTTACAAAATAGTAAATAACCTTGTTGCTGTCCCATTACCTGCATATCTTGAAAGACCAGCGAGGATATCCCGCCACTTACACTCTTTATCTTACAGGCAAATTCATACTCCAGCTAGCTACTTTAAATATTCCTTTTTTCCTTATACAGTGATACTTTGGAACAGCTTACCAGAAAATATAGTCTCACAAAATGATCTTTTAGCATTTAAACAAAAGCTCCTCTCGTTTCAGATAGTAGACCGTCCCTGAATCAACAAAAAGATGTTTTTACCAGATCTTAAACCTAACATATTCACCTTTTTTTCAGAAAATTTTCTCACCCTAACAAAATTTTTATTTTAACAGTTTTATCCTTGCACAGACGCGCACCTGCCAGTAATACCCGAAAGGGGAGTTTGTGCAGTATAGATAGATAGATAGATAGATAGATAGATAGATAGATTTTCACTATTTCACTGAAAGACACTACCGTAATTTTCTTTTAATAAACATTTTCAAGAAATAGTGTGGCCATACCACGTGGTATATGACGTCATTTTAAGCTATCACAAGCAGCATAATTTGCCTCGATTCATAAAAGAAAACTGCTGTATTTTATTTCTTCACCAATTTTAATGGGATATAGGGCATGCGAAGCGGAAAATTGTGCATTAATATATAAAAGCCTTAATGATTCTTTTGTCAGACGTACAGTATTTCCCTACATTCGGGAAAACATTTTAGCGATGTGCTTTACGTGTTAGCTAGCAAAATTTAACGAATTTGGAAGGTTTTCCCGAATGTTAAAAACTATACAACTGACAAAAGAATCATTCAGTCCAATGTGTAGGGCACAATATTCTGCTTCGTATGCGCTACATGCCATTAAAATCGATAAAGAAATAAAATACTTTCAGCAGTTTTCCCTCTGAATCGATGCAAACTATGTTTTTTCGCGTTAGCTTAAAATGACGTCATATACCACGTGGTATGGCCACACTGTTTCTTGAAAATATTTATTCAATAAAGAAATCAATTGAAACGTGAAAGAAAATTACGATCGTGTCTTTCAGTAGCCCGATACAAAACATTAAAAATACTAAAATGGTAATATTCACTTGTAAACAATGAATATTACCTATATTTTTTTTCTAAAATCCATCGAAAAGCATTTTATATAACAGGAGATCATATACATTTTTAATATTACCTATATTTTTCTAAAATGCATAGAAAAGCATTTTATATAACACGAGATCATATACATTTTTGATATTACCTATATTTTTCTAAAATCCATCGAAAAGCATTTTATATAACAGGATATCATACATATTTTTGAACCTTATTATAACCGTAGCAAATAAATCCGTCAGTGAACGAGGTAAAAAGTGTGTACGTTGACATTCTTACACTTATATCGGTTTCGATGTTGTGTGTGTGTGTGTTTGGAAATCCCTGTATTAGGAAGTATCTAGGAATAGTAAAAGCGCACTTGACACCTTCAAGACCTATTCGAAACTGCTGTAGCGTATAGGCATAGTACTCTTGGTCGTTTTTATTAGAATTCATTCTGAAGTGTGTACGTTTATATGGTTTGTTTGGAAAATATTGTTTGAATGTTCTCAAAAACTAGGTGTCGAGAGACGATGCTTTCATCTTTGGTAAGCTTATGAACTGGTGCGGTCGGTAGGCTAGGTCTTTTTCTTTTAGGAGTGTGCTAATATTGTTGAAATATGAGAAAAACTTACCCGATTCCTTCGTGTACTTTCGCATTTGCGTTCTAAAAAGTGACGTTGCAAAAATTGCTTCCCCACACTGTAGTACTGCTTCGCTGTGATATCATAAAAGAGAGGCATCATACCACACCCAGTCACATCTTCAACTGGGCAAACTAGTTCCGTAACAATCCTTATGTGCTGAGTGCCACACATTTATAAAGAAGTTGTATCCGTACCATTTTTAATGACATTGGGATGCCATGGAGAGGGATCAGACCTCAATCTGCCAATTACTGTGAGGTTGCTCTAACTGTTTAGCTACTGAGATCAGTGGGGAGACCCTGGAAGACTCTTACCTACAACCTTTGGATCAGCAGTCATGTATGCTACAACTTGACCATTGTGCCCTTGAGATCAGTACAGTATATACTGAAAAAGGTGCAGTGCCTTAGGCAGGAAAGGCCACTCAAGGACATTCTCCCTACTTTTATATTGATTTCTTTTGCATCAAATAGAAAAACAATATAAATAAGTTGGACAAGCACTTTGCATTGGAAAGTCATGAGAAAATCCTCAGCTAAAAAGGAGTTAATCTTACAACCTTGTATCCGGAGAATTGCTCTTTACCTCAGGATACTCCTTCTATTGAATAAAGCCACTATATATGGCCTTATGTTGACCAAATAAAAAAAGTATGTCCCATGTAACAAATATAACAAGAACTATTAAAGAAAATGATGAATACTAGTACCCCCAGATACCACTTTGTCACAGTTACCGTAACCGTGTCAGACAGACTTTATGAAGTTGAAGGGTAAAAATAAAAACACACGAAAACCAGGTAGAGCACTGATATACTTAACGTGTATTGCAGATAAATATATTTGGTTAGTACTTATAAATACTCTGAAGGTTATATCAAAATCTGACCAACAGTTGTGGGAAATAGAGCAGATAAAATATATTCAAGAAATATGGCAAGGGGGAATAACTCAAAGAAAATTGAAGCAAGCATGACATGCCTCCAATATGAGCAAGTAGACTTGGTATTTTGTTGTGAAGTTTAATGAAAAGTAGCTAAGAAATAGTGTGGACAAAATATATTTAATACATACAACAAAGGGCCCTAACTCATATAAAACCAAGCAGGTCATGATGTGCCAACGATATGCAAATCTAGACTTGGTTCTTATTAATGTTGTTATGTTAAATCAAAACCAGACCATAGGTAGCAAGAATACAGTGTGGACAAAATATATTCAATAAATATATCAAAGGGCCATAACTCATTAAAAATCCATCTGAAGAAGACCTGCAAACGATAAGCACAGCGTGGCTTGATACTTATCAATGCTGTGAAGTTAAATCAAAATCTGACTAAATCAAGCTAACCATGATGTGCCAACAATATGCGCAAATAGGCCTGGTAATTATCAAACCTAAAAAGTATGATCAAATCCGAGCAAAGGTAGCTGAGAAAAAAGACGGACAAATCTCTTCTACAGACGGACCGACCGACCAACCGACATACGGAAGTGACTCCAATATAGCCCCCAGATACTTCGTATATTTCGTATCTGGGGGTATAATTAATAAAACAAACTAGAAATGTGTCCATATGACACAGATGTCCCCACAACCGCTTTTTTTGCTGAATGATAACATGTCAAGAACCTTAATCCAGTCTGACAAGGTTTTCATACTAAAGGTTACAGTGACCATGACCTTTAGGGTTCATCTACTGGTCATGGCCAATGTCCCTACCAGGTTTCACAAACCCAGGCCTTGCGGTTTTTCAGTTAATGATAGGACAAGTTTTGATCGTACGGACGTACGTACGGACACCAGCAATGCTATATGCACTATATACGCCCACTTTTCAAGAGGGGGCATAAACATCTGCAATACAGAGAAACAAACAGATGTGAATGATGTATGTTGATTCTTCTAAATTGTATTACATGTATTTATATCTTAACTACAAAGCCTTCAGATAATGTCCTAAATTTGATTTTTAATAGTAATAAAAGTTAAAATCTTAGATGAGATAGAGAGCATGAATCTTCTTGGGAATGAGATTAAATGGTACAGAAAAATCAAAATCAAATTTAAAAGCAAAGACAACTAGAAATTTGTCCACTGTGTGCCACGCTTCACTATGTCAGGGGCCATAACTCTGATAGGACTCGTCATCCTAGCACAACTTTCCCACCTGGTGAACATTCCTTTAGCGTTTTTGACTCTGGCTGGTCATGAATAGTTTTGGAGATTGCATGACACAAGATTATCACCATTTCAGCCCACACTGCAGTATACAATAATGGACGGTTACACAATTTGTTGTGTATATCCCTTTACCTCGTGAATATTCATATACAAATTTATACCTTCATGAAATTTAATTGACTTAACGTTTAATGGTATGTGAAACAGGGGATTTTTTCTTTGCCCTGCAGACTTGGTAGAAATTGGGGTACAATACTGTAAAGCAAACAGAGGAGACCCTGATCAGACAGCTGCTATAGAAGACCCTGATCTGGGTCTACTCTGTTTGCCAGTGTGTCAAAATGAGTCTATATGAAGTAAAGGGATACAAACGGTAAACCCCTCCTCCTACTGATATTTTCACAGTATCTATTCATACCTAGGTCATGTGCTCACAAGCAGTATAACAAACAAAAAAGCACATGTTGCACAGAATGCGTATTTTCTTCCAAAGTCAGTTACAGACTTACTGTTGTTGTTTTTTTCTAATCATAATGCATTAAAATAAATGCATTGTAAAAAGAGTCCTGACAAAGATTTGCCAAAGAATTGAGGAGTCCTCCCATGCACATGCATGTACTCGTATATGAAACTCCAAATTAGAAGCTTGTAAGAACCCTGCATGCTAAATAAGTTCAAAGTCTATCGTCCGCATTTTGATACTATACCATATCAATCACAATATTCACAATTAAGTAAACAGCAACTATTTTAAAACCAAACTACCTGATATCTATCAATCATTTTGTATAATATTCATTAAAACTTAACTTTATTGTTATCTTCTGGATCATCTTTTTCAAAATAATGAGCACACCAAAAACTTGTATCATGCAGTATTGCGGTAGTAGTTTGCTGTGAAGACTTGTTGATTTCTCTGATAACTGAACAAAGGCAGACACTATTACTTTATTATTAAGGCTATTATGTTTATTTTAAATGCTTAAATCTAATGTGTCAACAGCACTAAATCACTTGGTCCTCAAGGCAACTGGTAATGTTAAGTTTCCTCTTCCCATGGCAAAGTTGGTATTTTGGTGTCACAGTTTCCATGGTAAATGTTAATATGTCCTTCACAGGTAAAATACTCATCAAACACATCACTGTAACCATGGTTTCTCAACTCCTGACACAGCTGATTGTTCCACGTGCACGGCAAAACATGGAACAGGTGCTCATACTCCAACAGAATCAAAGTAAAGAAATCCGAATCACCCACACTTCCTTTAAACATGTACTTTTCAGTTAACTCATTGACAGATTTTTCGGTGATTAAATTGTTGTACTCAGAGGACTTTCTCATTTTTTCCAGGTCCAATAAAATCACCCCAGTATTGAACCCTGTCAAACCATCAGGAGGAGGCCCACCAACTCTTGTCCCCTTATTTTTGTTTCGATACGCATGAAAAGCATGTCTATACAATGGCTGCAACTCAAATGCTATGCTCATGATATTATCCTCTGTAAACTCTTCAAAATATCTGTGTAACTCTTTAATATCAGCGTTGAACTTAAGGTCAGCATCCAGCATGATGATTTTTTTGTGACTCGGGAGAACCCTGTGCATCACAATGGACAGGAAGAAGAGAGCATCACTGTAGTATGCCCCTGGCTTGTAACTAAAGTGCTTCTGCATATTTGATATGATCCCATGAGCTTGTTTGGCAAGATCATCAACACGAAGATGTGTTATCTGAAATAAATGAAATACAACACAAGTGTTTGCAAACAAAAAATCTACTTTTATGAATATAATGTAATATAATACAATATTTCATTTTATCCATTTGACCAACATTCCTTTATATTAGTTGCTGATTGGTTTGGTGTGTGTATTAAAATATTGATAAGATGAAATGGTGCATGGATGATTCAATAATAAAGCCGAAATTTGAATATATTTGAATATATAACATTCCCGCGAATTGGAGTCATTTTTGCAAAAAAAGTCATGAATGGTAATCAAAGAGCAAACATGGAGCAAAATGCAGTTTATCTATTTTTTGTTTTGGTAAAAATGTTACTTATTTGTCGATATTATCATTACGAATTATAATGTTTTATAAAAGTTTATTATTATCTGGGATAATTGCCGATCACTCTGTCTATTGGTTTTAGTATCTCATCATAAGAAATACAATTATCGCAGGGTTAATTCTTCTCCCTTTGTGTATCGCTGTTTATGTCCGTATTTGTCCGCCGTAGATTATGTATTAATGTAATCTAATAATATTAACATTATGAAAAAGAAGGTAAATTTGTTAATTATAAAGATAAACGCCATCTCGCCGTGATTTACATGTACTCGATTTCATGTAAATTATGAAACATACTTCTGTTTTTTTATCAACTTATATTTATCAATAAGATCACGAAGCTACATTAACATATGCACATCTCTGACAAGATATATATGTGTTCTTAGAATAGATGAAATTTGTCCTAATGAAGAAATAAAACTCCAATTTCCGATCAAGAAATGGAGTCCAGCGGCTCCTTTACGTGAGTAAACAATAGATGCTGCATAGCTCTATGATTATACTCAGTTTCATCTAGATCTAATATGTACACCAAACTGAAATATATCTCTAACAGCATTATTTATGATATTTATTATACAATACCGTATGTGGGAGGTTAGGAAAAGAACGGTAAAAAGAACAGTTTAATAACACGTATAATTTCCATGATGTTAATTATATATATTCTACGGTGGCACTGAGGTGACATGTGCAATAGTTGTTTTTTTTTTGGTATTGTTTTCCCGAGTTAATTTTTTTTTTTAACTCGGGAAAACAAAAATTTGTTTTCCCGAGTTAATTTTTTTTTTTAACTCGGTTTTGTTTTCCCGTGTTATTTTTTTTTTTAACTCGGGAAAACAAAAAATATTGTTTTCCCGAGTTAAATTTTTTTTTTAACTCAGGAAAACAAAAAATATTGTTTTCCCGTGTTATTTTTTTTTTAACTCGGGAAAACAAAAAATTAAGTCGTGCGCACGACTTAATTAGCCAATCAAATCCGCTTATTATGTTGTGGCCACGACTTAATAAGTTGTGGGAACGACATAATTGGCCAATCAGAGCCCTCCGCCAGAGTCACGAGGGCTGCAAAGTTCTGTCCTAAGTTATACAATCATAATTTATCAAATTCAAAACAATAGCTTTAAAAGAGATGCAACGTTTAAAAATGTTTATTTTCTTTTTTTTCTCTTTTTTTTTTTTGGGGGGGGGGGTGTTGTTTTATTGACATAATCTTTGTTTTTGTCACTAATTGGATTCTCACTTGGCTATTTATTACCAACATTGTTTGTGATAATCATTGAACACTCATTCATTTGTGCTAAATTTCTGGAATAACAACTTTACAACAAACACAACAGTGTCAGATATTGACGCCCACTCTTATTTTTTACTTTTAGCTCATAATGTTGATATATTTCTTTCAGTTGTAAGCTTTATGCTAAAAATAACATTTGGCAATACAAATTCTAATATGTGTGTGTCTGTCTTCCTTTTTAACACCCAACCCATCTCCCCAGATACACTCACACTCACAGACTGCATATCTGTAGCCAGTATTTATTTATACGCACACAGTTTACTTATTTACACAGTACTTGTACACTGGTGACATTTGCAAACAAAATATACATATATGAGGGAGCTTGCTCCTACAGCAGCCATCTGATCAGGGTCTGTACAGTCTATAATTTTGATATAGAAATTCATCAAGTGCCTAAAAGGCAACAGCAAAATCATCTGTAAGTTTGCAGAAGCAGTGTTGTAAAGGGATCTAGAAACCTTTAAAGATGCATGTTGTTTAAAAAAATGTTTTAATGTACTATTAAACTTGCTGAAGAGAACACCTTAACTGAGGAAAATCTTAAGAGACCACCCTTTGGTCTAACATGTACAAGTATTCAAATGGCGATAACTCTTAAATTAGTCATCCTAGAGTTATGGTTATTGTACACCGCACTTCTCCACACTGAGATCTATCTACCTATGAAGTTTCATGTTGATACATTTTACATTTTTTGTGTAATGCTCCGAACAAAATTATGACGAACAGACGGACGGGAAGGACAAAGCGGCAACTTTATGCTCCCCCTTCGGGAAGCATAAAAAATCAGCATAAGATCTTTAAAAGTCAACATAAGGTTTAGGAATTCTAAACAGGATCTTGAAAATTCAAGATAATATCTTGATTATTCAAAATCAGTTTTCGATAATTCAAGATACAAAATCCTTGAAATTCGAGATAAAATCTTGAAAAAATCAGATAATTCAAGTAAACTACACTAACTAGAAAGGGTATCGGACTGAGACTTGGATTTTTGCCTTTTGTATCCTAAGAATTACCAACTGACCGAATTCCATTAACTCTGTGTGATAGTTTCCCAGAATTATCTTGAAATTTCAAGACATATATTTCATACATATTTTAAGAACGAAAAGGATTAACAGAGAAATTCAAACTTTGATAAACAGACTATCTCGCCAAATGAAAAGCTAAAACCAGATCGGACATGCAATATATACTCAGAAAAAAGCATCTTTACATGCCTTTCCATTTGATTATCGTTGTCGAAACTTTCTGGATCACTTCATAGCCTAAACTTATTGATAACGATGACCAATGCTGCTGCCTACACAATTCGTTCTCATAGTCTCGCGGTGAAGGAATATCCTTCTTATTTCAATTCAAATGGATGGTGTAATTTATGATTACATAATATTACATTATATATACATTATATAATTTAATTTACAAACAGCTCTCAGTACCTGTCCCAGAAGTTGTTTTTCTTGACCTAGACTCTGGGTTTGATGTTAAGTGCAAGAATAATGCTAAAACACGATCCCTCGGAATGTTTAAGCTGACTGTAAAATGTTTTCACGTAAACAGTTATACGCCATTGTAAACAATGATTTTTGGTTGGTGACTATAAGCGAATTCAAACATATTTGCAGGTGATTATTACTTGTATCCTAAGTGTTTTAAGGAATACAGTCAATAAATGTAAAGTTTCTTTTTTGCTGAGTACATAATGCATGGAAATGGTGGGCGCTTTAAATTCTTACAGCCGGACTGGACCAGTAAACGCAACGGCCAGCTTGTTGGAGGTATAGTACTACAATTATTCAAAATATATTTTTAATATATATATATAATAATATATAATATATATATATATTTTAACTCAGACATTAACTCTGACTGAGGGCTCTGATTGGCCAATTATGTCGTTCCCACAACTTATTAAGTCGTGGCCACAACATAATAAGCGGATTTGATTGGCTAATTAAGTCGTGCGCACGACTTAATTTTTCGTTTTCCCGAGTTAAAAAAAAAAAAAATAACACGGGAAAACAATATTTTTTGTTTTCCTGAGTTAAAAAAAAAATTTAACTCGGGAAAACAATATTTTTTGTTTTCCCGAGTTAAAAAAAAAAATAACACGGGAAAACAAAAATGACTGTTTTCCGGAGTTAAAAAAAAAAAATTAACTCGGGAAAACAATATTTTTTTGTTTTCCCCGAGTTAAAAAAATAATTTAACACGGGAAAACAAAAATAACTTTGTTTTCCCGAGTTAAAAAAAAAAATTAACTCGGGAAAACAATACCAAAAAAAAACTATTGCACATGTCACCTCAGTGCCACCGTACCTCAGTGCCACCGTATGTTCCACTGTAGGTGCTATATATATATATATATAAACTAACTATATAGAACCAACATGTTATTGTAAGAGTATCAATACCAGTGTTAAAACATTGCGATGTTTATGTTGCACTTATCTGTCATGTGTATCAATGTTATTGATTAATATTATTAATGCTGTACACCGTCAGTCATGTGTACATATTATTTAAGATATATTAGGACATTTTCTCACTGGTGAAAACTGTTCTCCACCAGGAGATAGTCTATAAACAAGATAAAACTATTTCGTATGGCATTTATCGTCAAGGTCGAAATGAAGTGATTGTTGTATAAAATTACATGTATTATAGTAGGAGAAACATGAAAATCCGATATCTGACTGAATCTAATATGCCATACAAAATATTTAAGAGGACAGTTGACACCCATTGTGTATTGAACTCTTACTTGTAAAAATATAAAAAAAAATGACCAAGTCCTCTGATTGTTTCATCATTTTATTGAAAGTTTAACATACTCTCTGGATATCAACTGTCCCCAGCTTAGAAAAAAATATGTAGGTATTAAAACTGCAGTGAATTCATAGCAAACTATCAGATTTTTCATTTCTTTCAAATTATAGAAATTGATGTTTCGTTTTTAACCAGCACCAAAAGATAGAGGTTCACTGTTTATACGAAACAAATATTCATACTTGGAGACATGCGAATCTCATATTACTGAAACAATCCACTACAATGCATCATGCAGAATTTGTCTAAGATAAGGAGAGTCGAAACCTATTCATATAACAAAGTGATATATTAATACCAACACATGTATTGACCAAATGAAATAAAAATATACTAATGCACAGTCTTTTGTTTAGCTAGACTGTCTAACAAACACATATATCACACGAAGCCGTCCAGTGCTATCTCACAGAATACACGTGTCCTGAAGAAATCGTCACTCAAATGTTTCTGCAAAAAATATATAAAAAGATATCATTAAGAATCGGACAATCATGAATAAAACTGCATCAAAGTAATTCTGCTTTCTACAAAACTAAAATGGCTACAGACAACTTACCAAATAAAAAAAATGGATATTTCCAGTGCTTATAGCAGGTTCAAATCACATGATGCTGAAACATTCTTGTTCCCTTTTATGAAGACACATATACATTTTCAAAATACAACCAAACTATATTCCATACACCAATACTTTTTCGAAAAATTTATTCAAATCGCATCAGTGTAATTCCGTTTTCTACAAAAGTAAACTGGCGACGAGAACCAAAAACACGCAAACTTCAGCGCTTATAGCAGACTCAAATCACATTATGGTAACAAATGCCAGTATATTGATAAAAATGTAAAGTTTCAAAATACAACAAAAATCTATTCATAATTATATTACTTTTGCGAGGAAATGGTGAAAAATAAATATCGCCATTCCGCCATTTTGAGAAAAAAAAATGGATGACATGTTTAGTTTTAGTCGTCAGTGTCCAGTGTGACTTCAAATTTAATTGCCAAAATCAAAGAAAATGTTTTATTCAATATATCACAACACTGGGAATAAACTTACCTAGTCGTAGGACGAACAATGTAAAATCACCTTTAACTCTGCTGAAACCGAGCGTGCCAGTTTGCCTGTTAAAATCAAGATTGTGGTCCACGCGGTTTTTACTACGGTTGAGAAAACTTGGTCACGTTAAACGGTGTCATTCTCCTATTTATAGGATATGTCCTGATTAAATCTATGCAAACATTACCGAAACCTGTAATACCGGTTTTACATGCATTTACTTACCTTATATTTTGCACGACCTGCATTTTTTACAATAATCTCTTTGGCAATTGATTCACTCGTCTCATCTCCAAGTATATGCAAATTGACAGGCAGGCTTGCAAATCGAAACAGAGATTTGACGGTGGTTTTGAACTTTTCTTGAAATGTGTGATTTCCAACAGCATTCGTAAATGTGATGAACACATCTATAAATTCTGTATCCTTGTGCAAGTCAATTGTTTTTTCTGAATCTGATGTTGACATTGAAAGTACATCGTTGTTAGCGTTTAAATGCTCCTTTTGTACATGCTGATGATATTGCTCGGTAACTAACGTGGAACTCGATTTTCTTGGGTAATCGTAGTAACAATACACAAGAATTAATCCTACTGGTAGGACTATTTTCGAGATCGGAATAAAAAAATTCCTTACCACCTCCATAGAGAATTCTATTTTTAATTTAACAACACTAATTAAGCAAACATTCGGTATCCTTTGCTAACATACAGCAAGATCGATTTTCCTCCTGTAATGTGTAATATCTAACTTTAGAACAATGCAGTATTACAGTCAATATTAAAAACTTCTAAATGATCATAAATCAAGTAATACAGAATTGTCACTCAAATCGCAAACTCTCGGCTATCATTATTTAAGCCAATCAAAA
>CM037782.1:4600146-4650146 GCA_021229015.1 Solen grandis | reverse complement strand
CAAGGCTGTAAATGCAAAACTCTCTCAACGGTCATAACTATGTTAAATAGGAGGTAACTCAATGCTATAAGATAAGCGCTGCTACAACTAAGGACATGACAGCAAGTATCATTAAACATCTTCCATAGTTTAGTCGAGTAGTCCGCGAAGTTTGTAATGCAAAATCATCAAGGGAACTTGGTGAATAGGAGAAACTCAAACATTATGAATAACGCGCTGCCTACGAATGCTAAGAATCTTAAGGACAAAAATGTATCTATTAAATTCCTTCCAGTATTTTTAGGCGGATTTATCCGCAGAAGTTTTTATATAAAAATCATCAAGGGAATAAATTTGTAAATAGGGTAGGTAACCAAATGATATTTTATACTGCTTTATAAAATGTTTTTCATTCCTATTTTAAATCAACAAATTTTTCCTTAGTTTAGATATAAGTTTTTCCGCATTTGTAATGCAAAATATCATCAAAGGCTTACTTGTAATGAGGAGGTACCAATGCTATCATAACGCGCTGCTAGAAGGATCATCCCTTTGCCAGCCTAAATGCCTTGTAGTTAGTAGTATAGACCTCAGAAGTTCGAATGCAAAATAATCAAAAAGGGCAATAAATTTTGAATAGGTAGGTAACTCAATGCATATGATACGCTATCTTTCACATAAGATCATTGCAGCAAGTTAATCAAAACCTTCAGAATTTATGGAGAAAGTCCGCAATTTACTTTGTGAATTTAGGATGGTCACAAGGACCAGGACAAGATCGGACCATGAGAAAGGAAGCGACGGATGTAAACCTGATTAGTAAATCCCCCACCTAAACTTCATATTGGGTTTGAGGGCATAAAAAATTGATATACTGCGAACAACCAGAGATTAAAAGGCACCTTGGCCACAAGGGAATGTTGGCAAACACCTGGTCCTGGAGTGAGGACAACACACTGGTCTGGTAGGACACTGCTCTCATCTCAATAGAAAGCTGTCTGGAAACCACAAGAAAAAATGCAGAAACATCAAGAAAATATGTCAAATCACGTGGGATGCATATGATGTTAGAAAGGTTCTATGATTTGAAGTTGTACAGGTATCTGATTTGAAAGGGTTGTTGTTTTGAAGTTGTGTTTCTAAAAGTCTGAACTAACTTATTGAATCTATGTGGCCTAAATCAGACCCAAAAGTTCTCCTATGAATCTTGTACCTTGCAAGAAGTGAAGAATAGTGTAGATAGAGAAATAGATGGACCAACAGACAAAGGAGAAGTGATCCCTATGTGTCACCTCTGCTTACAGCAGGTGACACAAAGATCATATTGAATCTAATTGTCTTACCTTGAGTTTAAGCATGAAATCATGCTTAAGTATAATTATTATTTTTAAGAACTTGGTGGTCAGAAGGCTTCCATTTCTTTACCAGGTACATAATAAAATTTCATAGGCCAGCCAAGGAAGAATCATGATAAGGGATCACTTAAAGTTAAAAGTTTTACTATTGATTATATATTTTCAAAATATTTTACTTAGGTTTTCAGAGCACTGAACTGTACATTCCTTACAAATCCTCAAAAAATTCTTTGGCCAATAAATTTTCTTAAATGTTTTATCAATAACCTCATATAGACCTGTTTTAATTTGATGCATTGGCAAATAGAGCAGACCAAGATCCAGATTCCAGGAGCTGTCTGATCAGGTTCTCCCCTGTTTACTCAACAATTAATATTGTAGCTCAGATTCTACACAGTCTGTATGGCAAAGAAAACCCCATAGTTTTATATACCATTTAAAATTAAGTGCATTAATATTCATCATGTCATAAACTTGTACATGAATATTCATGAGGTAAAAGGTTAACCATCTACCATACTTAAAACTTTTATATCAATAGATATTACTCACCTTGGGAGCGGTTCTCTCCTCAAACGAGACCCTCTCATAACTATCACAGAGATAATTAATCATGTCAACTTCCTTACACTGAACAGGTCTAAGCTTACAGGTGAACTCTCTCTTTGGCTGGTCAGGTATAGCCATCATAGGGCTTGCACTGCAAACAGATCAATGCCCAGTAGGAGTATTTTTCAAAAAACATTATCTTGCAATCAATGGCCTGGAAGATATTTACTTTGATGGCTGGGCCAAGGCAAGAAAAAGCTTTTTTTAAAGTGTGGGACACTGCGTGTGAAGCAGAAGTATTATTAGCTACACTATTTGCAGCTTTAAAGTATGGGATCATAACCCCATGTATGCACCACAAGAGCAAAGTTTGCAGTCATAGGCGATGTATGATCCCATAACACAAAGCTACAAACAGTTTAACATTCATATCTCATCTTTAACATTCATATCTCATCTACTGCCTAAATGTTAATTCTTGAGCATTTTTAAAATCACACCAAATTAGACTAAGAATAAGTACAACAGTGAGTCTGAAAAAGGACTCATATAACTATGACACAGTGAGCCAAAAAGACAAATGAATACAGACTCGGAAATAAATATCATGGTTCAATACAATTTTCAGAAGCAAAATTTAAAAGTTTTTCAAGGGTTTTTTTAAGGCCTTAAAATTCAAAATTAAGGACTTGCATAAACCACAACTTCTGCCTTAAATTTTGAAGCATGAAAGGGGTGAACCTCAATTTTTTAACAATTTGTTAAACACTTTCTTTATGATTAATATTATAATTTAAAATTCAAGGGTTTTTCAAGACCTTTCAGCTATTTTTTTTTTCAAGGGTTTATACGGCAAAATATGATTTTCAAGTGTTTTTAAAGTTTTAAAGGCAGACATCAAATTCAAGGGGTTTTCAAGACCTGCATGAACCCTGAATAAAACAAAGTGATCCAAAAGGATGCCTAAGTACAACAGAGAGAGGAAAACTTACGCCAGTGGACTGCTACTATAACACTTCATGGGGGACACATCAGGGGTACTTTGCTTCAAGGCCTGTATAGGGTTGACATCAGAGTCCTTGATCTTGAACAGTACCTCCATGACTGTCTGGTTGATAACTTCTTTTGTATCAAGATTTTCTGTGAATTGTGTAATTACCAAATTGAAATAATCACTCAAATCAAGTGTGTGGGTTATCTAGTTTTGCAGTAACTGTTTCAGCGAATCTTCAGATAAAAATTAAAACACACAATAATAAAATCAGCAAAAATATTCACTTTCTTTAATGTCAGCAATTCTACTCTGCTAAAACATAAATTTCTGTATAAATAGTTTCAGATTTGACTTTTTTTACCCTTTTTTTACTTGGGGTGGGGGGGGGTCTATAATGTTATACATAGAATAACAAGACTTTACCTTCTTCAACTGTCTCCAACATCTCAGGCAGATGTATAGCTGACTGAGATTTCTCCTTGAAGGAAACTTGGAACACACGACAGATGGAATTGATCATTTGTTCATCAGTAGCTTCTGATCCAACACTGGTATCCTGAATTAATACAGTACTTCATATGAATACACTGCATGACACAAAAAACTCAGTTTGCTTGTTTGTTGGGTTTAACATCCCAACAACAATTTCAGTCTATTCGAGACATACTTAAGACAGATATAGTACTGCAACACTGAAGTATCACACCGCAGGCATGTGGTATTATACCACATCCAGTCACATTATTCTGAAATCGGGCCTCCCGCTCCCAAGACAGAGGCTCTAACCACTTGGCCAACGTTAAAAAAAAAAAAAAACTCAGATGCATGTGCAAGACAAACATATGTATCCTGACTTATAAACTACATTTTACTCCCCTGATTTTTAGAGGGATCTTTTTCACTGTTTTGGCCTGATTACCCATACCCTTCAAATTGGGGAAAAAAAACAGGAAATTATAGCAAATCTAGGGAAGGAATGTAAAGTATATAGTGATCATTTTATCAACAATCCATTTTCATAGCTGTCTGTGTGGAAAATTCAAATTTTAAATTTGCCATTCTTAAGATTTTTATTAAGAATTTTTATATTCAAATTTGGAAAAACTATACATTCTGCCAATGAGAACGTAGCTGAATATCAGCTTTAAAAACAGCTGAAAAAACAACAACACTGATTTGATAATTTTACTTTGACCCTTTAATAAGACAGATAAAGATCCTGAATGCAAGACTGAGGATCAGTACAGACACTGGTGCTGGTATCCATGATGTAACATAGATATCCACATTACTTTATTATACACTATATACAATGTTGAATTTTAGTATAACTTAAAGAGTCTAAGTGATTTTGTGTCATATATCATTTTGTTTCGGATATATTTTGTATTTCATTTATTTTTCACTAAAATATTCAATGGGAGTATAATACAGTGTTAAGTTTTGATGTGCAATAATCTAATCAAGAAAGACATAAGTTTAATTACAAAACATCTAAACACAACACCGTGCATTATTCTACAATAAATCAGGAAACAAAACTCTCTATCCATTCAAACATGTTTACTAAACTGCTGTGTTATTAAATTATTATAAGTTTATTTTAATATATCAATTTGTTACGCTCTACTTTAGGACTCATATGACGTTGTAAGTTATTTTAAACTGTGCATATATGGGGAAATATTGCATACCACAACCTTTCTGTGTTTGTATAGCATTTTTTTTTATTGTGTCTGAATAAAAGTTATTGAACAGGATGGATATTTACTCTGCGTCTTTTCATGTCTGGCCGAGTCTCTTGCTCATCTACCTCCATAGTCTCTATACCAGAGTCAACATCCATCTGGGACTGGGACCTTTGGGGCATAAAGATGGTGTTATCAACCAACCATTGATATATCATCATGAAAACTATACCACTATATTAATTTTCTCTAATCAGCACTAACAAGAGAAACCCATAGAATAAATCCATATGAAGCTATTCATTTTATCTCAAAAGAAAAAAAAATTAATAAAAAAAATTTCAAAAAAAAAAAAAAAAATTTTAAATTGCTTCTTCTACCAAGACTACCATCATATCATTGAGTAAAATCACACAATTTGGATAAAAGATCTGTCTGATCAATTTAGTTTTTTTCTATTAACTCTTAAAAAAATGAATCAACCCAGTTAATAAAACTGCTCACTGTTTCTCAGAGCAATCCATGTCCACTGTTTGAGGTGTGTCTTGTGTTGGTGGTTGTTCAACTCTTAGAGAACCTAAAACAGAACAACCTGATTTATACAAATAACACAATCACAAGTAAATATCCTCTCAGGGCTTTTCTTCCTTCTTTATCAGGGTCAGTTCATAATCATAGGTGCCTTCCTCTCTGAAAATTTTTTTAAATTCAAGCATTTTACTCCAGGATTTTTCTTTCTCCAATGAAAAAAATGGTCATATTTTCCCCAAATATATTAAGGCCCCTTCCAACATCTGGAAAAAAAGGGCCTGCCTCTGGATTTCAAATTTATTCATGTTCAAAAATTCATACAATGATTTAATTCCGATTACTCAGAGTAGCAACATAATGAATTACTTTTAAGAAAGCATATAACAGGAATCTTTGCACCTGCATTAAAAAAATTTAAGTTATTAAAATTTTATATTCAAAAGTTCAAGATAACAGTAACTAGAATATCAATGAATATCTCTTTATTAAAGAATAAGAAAAAGAAACTAAACTTCTTATTGAACAGGATGTGATGAAACACAACTGCATGTGTGATTCAGTTGCAATATAAAAATGTTATAAGTATACCTCAAACTTGTGGACTGAGAACAGGCTTATCTATGAGGAATAAATGATACCTATATCAAAGATTTTATTTTATTTGAAATCTTAGCTAAATATAGGCTTTTTCCACATGGGAAATATATTCAATGTTTCCTCTATGAAAATTTTGGTAGAAGAGGAAAATATTAGTAAGTTTCCACACTCAATTTTAAATTGTGGGGTCAGGTATGTTTTTTTTTTATTGGGTTTAACATCCCACCAACAGTATTTCAGTCATTTGAGGACTTCTGTCTACATGAGACAAGCTGCCACATTGCCATATCACCCCATAGACACGAGGCATTATAACACACACAGTCACATTATCCTGACACCTAACCAACCTGTTCTGAAACTATCCTTATATACTGAGACCCAAGCAATGGAGCTATACCAGTTTGGTATGTCATGGCCTGGAATCAAACAAACAATCTCCCCATTCCAGGACCAACAGATGCTGTAGCCACCTGGATATAAAAACTATCTTTAAAATTTTAGAATATTTACTCGGTGGTGTTCTTGTGGGGTTCCTGGACACAGGAGAATCTGTTGCTGCTGATGATGGAGTTGATGTTGAACCTGAGGTTGTTGCTGTATTAGCATCTCCAGGTGCTGGGTTAGTGACTCCTGCAGGTGAGTTGCTAGGTGATGAACTGGAGGAATTTCCCTGAAGACGTGCTAGTCTTCTTCTTCTTATCTGTAAAAATATTATCCCATGATAATTGATGATGAATATACAGTCGGCACTCGTTATCTCGAATTTCATGGGACCAAACATAAGACTTCGAGATGTCCGTAATTTGACCAATCCGAAATGAGGTATTTTCGGCTTGTGAACAAAAAATCTTACCTGTATCATTCTATTAATATTGTGTCGATATCATGAAGAAGATGACACATTTTTGTAGAATATATAATTAATAAATAATAATCCATAAGTAGCTTATTTTTCTTTATTTATTCAACAGCTTCTTCCTATAAATACAGAAAGGTAAACGAAATAAACAAATAGGGTTACAACAATAATATAGATCGAAAACAGGCGAATTACATTCTATTAATTAAGAGCACTGATGTACATGCACAATATTCAAAGCACTTTGCACAACGCCAGATTGCTCAGCGCTCATAGATGTACAAGTAGATTCTACAATTATGACCTGGGTTTATTCTTCGATAGTATTTAAAAAAAATCTGGCACATTTTGAGCAAAGATTGTCAAGCACAATGCTTTGTGTTTGGCCATATAATTACCATGCAAATATTTCGTCAAAACATAATCTGGTAATTATTGAAAGCCTAAAATCACGATTTGTCGTACAGATAGCCCCGTGCAAAGCTAGTGTCACCAGTTTACTGATAGGTGTGAAAAATATCTGCGGGCTAATTAGCGTCTGTGGAATTTGAGATAAACAAACAACTATGCATTGTTCTATTGGGCGAGGGTCCAAATTTCCACTTTGAGATAGCAGTAATTTGAAATAATAAATTTGAAACCGAAATGTAATAAAATATATAAAGATAAACAGTAAAGAAGTACTAAAACACCTCATTTTATGATGTATTACTTCTGAATAATTATACACTGTAAAAACACTACTGACTGAGTTCTCTCTTGCATTCAAGAATTTGAAGTAGCAAATTAACTTTGTCAAACAATCTACAATGTTGCCTCAAATGCTACAGCTAGTACAATTCAATGCCATTTCATACATTTAGTATGCAAGTTGCGCACACAACCCATATTGCTACAAAAGCTAGCAGCATGATATAGTGTCCACTTTGCGACTGGGACTCAGCAAAATAGGACTGCTATGAGAAGAGTACTCCATACTTGTCTCCCAAGTATTGGTCCTATACACCAGCGGCATAAAAGAAACAAAGGTTGTTTTTTTTATTTTTTTCGTAAAATGAGCTAGGGTATCGCACTCAGACTCCCTTGTATCTAACCCTAGACCCAGAGACATGAATGGCTGATGATGATATATTTGGTGGGTTTGGGGAGGGTCTGTGTGAGTTGCACTTGAGATCTTCAGCAAACGAAAGACCTATAAATGGCCCCTGATACAAAGATAGAAAAACAACATGATTGATTAATGTGGAATTCCTGAAGACATACATAATACATGAATTGGTTTTTGCTCTATGGATATTTTCCAAAGTATACTTGTTATAAGGAAATTTATCAAAATCTTTAATTCTAATCTTGCCTGAAATCCTGCTTGACTGATGTTCCATTCTAAAGTTATTTTATTTCTTTGAACACAGCCTTCAAAATAAATTCACCTAAAAATTGTCAAAAAAATCAAGGACGATAACCAGCCCTTTTTCCTAATATAGGATAAACACCTTGGTTTAAATACATTCTCTACAATGATTTAATCTAGTCTCGCTTAATGATTCTAACAAGTAAGGTAAACGGAACAAAGCCCTTATGTTGGATACCTCATAAAATATTTCAAAACAACTGAATCATTCATATAAGACTTACCTCGTCCGGTGTTAATTCGCTCATGATTGTGTTTTCTGTTTGTCTCCTCCGAAATTTAAATATGTTTTAAAAATGCAACCAGGTCATATTTTCCCAGATTACAAGGATTATTTAAAGATCTTTGTCGTCTTTTGGGCCCAGAAAACTACAAAAACAAGGTCGATGTCTGTTTTACCCGGAAGTGATTATTCATTCGGATATTGCGTCGCTGGTCGATGACTTTTATTGTACGACCGAAGTTTGCGATTCATGCCTTCTGCAAATGGATTATCTCCCTTGATGACAACCGTGCAAATTTAATGCCTTAAAAATGTATTCGTTAATTAATTATTCATTCTGAATGATATCTTATGGCTTAAATGTTGTTTCATTTTACTCATTACTCAGCAAACATACATAAGATATATTTCAGACACCAATGTTGAAGACAAAATTTCAAGCCACGTCACTTGACAGGTAAATACATATTAATCGGATAGCACAATTTCGGATAGGGATATTGTATTTCCATTCTGAGAATTATTCAGGTGTTTTTTGTTGCTTTTGGTCAACACAACATTTGTTTATGTGTTAAGCTACTCTTTTTAATTCAGCAATTGGGACTGTATTAACGATAACAGTGGTAGACACTAACTTTTTCGACAGGTGTCCCTTGGGCATATTTTAGCAAAATCAGGGACACCTCACTATTTAAAATACTGAATCCCAGGAGTCCCTTTTAAAATTTTTGTGTCCTCGGAACCCTGGGACACTGTAAGTGTCGACCCCTGGATAAACACTTTCATCAGCCTTGCTGTAGGGCTAGTGCTTTAGTGACCTGATGTTTCGGTCTTCTGACCCAGGGGTTTAGGATTCGATCCCTGACAGAGGACGGATATCCCCCCCCCCCCTTGAAATTATTATTATGTGTAGTTGAAGGTATTAGATACCATAGAGGATTGTTACTTAGGCATATGTTACTATACCTCTTATCTACAAGGCATTGCATGGCAAGGGCTACATTGGTAATCTCAGCAGCACGACTTACCACACACTACTACACACTACTACACACTACTACACACTTCATGTGTAATCTTTAAACAGTCACTGGGTTTTCCTTATAAATCAGAGTAGAAGGTTAATTTCAAAATTTTTTGGAGGCCAGGGTGGGGAGGAGGAGCAGGAAAATATTTAAGATGTGTTTTGCAAGAATTTTTGTATCGTGATATTATAACACAATATTCTTCAAGCATTTTGCAATATGTATGACAACTTTTTATGCCTCAAAATGTATTTAATCTTTTTTAACTAAAGTGTATGTATTTTTTGAAAATCAGGTTGAAAATAAATCATGTAAAAGTAGCTTTAAATGTTGCAATTGCCTTGAATGATCAATCACTGAGATGAGATGCTTGTGAATGTAGTTGACAAACTAACATTCTTGCAATCTATTTGATTTTGTAGAAGAACATCAATAAGTAGATAGACTGATAGTTTATGTTTGTTAACGTCCATTATCAAGCTGCCAATTGTAAAATTTTCATTTTTTATCATAAGTATCATAATTGAGTAAGGAAGATTTCAATATTTAGAGAAACTTCCATATTATACTCTTTCACAATATGCATGCTTGTCATGATTGCAATTGTAGACAACAATGTCCAAAGCCAGAATATGCTGGTCAATGTGACTCATTATATTTGTTTTTTTGTTTTTTTTATATTATGTTGTTATTATTATAAATGTAATGAAAGAATCTCTTTAAGTCTCATATATTAGTTTATGTAGATGAAGTTTAGAACTGTGCTGAAAATAAATGATTGGGAAGAGAGCCCAGTCTACAAAGATGAAGCCTAAGTATAGCTTTTAACTAAATGAGTATTTGTATTTGAAAAGTTTAAATAAATGACAAGTAGAGAGAATAATGTTATATATATAAAAATATATATACTGATATGTAAATGTGCTGGGCCAGAATCAATATATCAGTAATGCCGTTCTTCCCTAGTCATCAATCTGTGGGAAGAAAAATTGGAAAATGTTAATATTGCAGTTGGTATGATCATTTGAACTTTATATTAATTTTAAAAAAAATTGTATATTAAAAAAATCACCTTATATCCCTAGCTTTATCATCTCCTTAAAGGGTTTAAAATTTCTACTTTCTTCTGAAGAGTGGATTGTATGAATTAATGTCAAGAATCTAAATGTTTCTTTGGTAAGAATACATTCCAACTTAAACCATATAGATCAATGAATTGAAAAAAATATACGAAATCATTGATCAATTTTTTTTCACTTTCAGCATGATATGAATAAGGGCAAACCAGTTTCCAGGCTGACCATCCCTTCGCATGAGCCAGGTCAACTTACCTGGCAACCCAGCATTCATCATGAGTTCTCGTGGTAACCATTTCAATGAAGAATATGAGCATGTGTATCACGATGTGGATATGTCGCTGGACAACAGTAAACTTATACCAGCCACCAGGTCCATCATAGTGAAGAAAGACTCTGAGGATGAAAAACTTGGGTTGATGAACCCACGGGCAATGCTTTTCCTGATCATTTGGTACTTCTTCAGCTTCTGCACACTCTTCCTGAACAAATACATCCTTTCAACCCTTGGAGGAGACCCCACTTGGAAAAAAAAAAAAAATATTTGTAATATTTGGATTGTCAGATATACAGTAAAAACCTCTGTTAATATTTTGTCCACTTTTAAACATTTGTTGCTTACAAATTCAGTATCCCAGTACTAGTCTTATGAAAAATACTGTATTATTATCATAGCATGTGATAAATGTATGTTTCCTTATTTTGTTGTTATTTTAAACACTATATTAAAAAAAATTGAGAACTGTTACTCCTTACAATTTTTCAGTACCCCTTTTAGTAAAATAAAACTTATGAATATCATCGATTATTTCAATGTCAAGAAAAAAAAAATACTTCGATTTTTGGCAATCTAAAATCTACACTTCATTTCAGAAAAAACAACAACTAACAGGATTTGTTTTTTAGTATATCACTATATGCATAGGAAACCGAATATTGCAAAGTTCTATTGATCTACACAAGGTGAATGGTTAACCTGCATGCTCACTGCCCTGTAGTCTTAATATATTTGTTTTTTGTTTTGTTTATGTCTTCATGGTGATGTCAGAAGTAGGGGATTGAACAGTCAGGGTCAGGTTTTATTTTCCTGCCTATTCTCTGATACAGATCCGTAGCCTCATTGTGAAAAATTATCAACATAATTTCACCTAATTGGGAATTCTTAAGGAGCAGAAATGCAACTTTGTACGAGAAACATATCTATACAATTAAATAACAAACAAAACAAACCTCAATTGATTTTTGGTGTGCTTTCTGTTTTGGTGATTTTCTTTTGTTTTTATTTTTTTGCCATTTGGGAAAATATTACCTGTTTTCAACTGGAAATGGGGCTGATATTCAGACCATCCAGTAGGCAGAAAAAAACACCTAAAAGACAGCCATGATTTTGCCAGCAGCTCTTTCCTGTTGGGACAAATTCTGTACAGATATCTGTGTCCGTTCTCAGGTGCTATGCAGATGGTGATGACTACCACTCTAGGATTTCTTCAGATGTACCTTCCACTAGGTTTCTACACGGCAGTAGACAGAGAGGGCAAGCCCCCAAACTTCTGGAGAAACATGGTTATTGTTGGGACAATGAGGTATTTCATTTAATCTGTACTCCAGTGTTTCAGTCCCTTTTTCAGATCAAAATTATAAAGGTAAAAAGTCATTAGTCAGTCATATTTTTTTGTAGACAATAATTTCAGCATATTTCTGCCCTGTAACCTTGAAGTTGAGAAAATGGGTTTCATTCTTAGCCAAGAAATACAAGTCATTAAAATTGGTACTTGTATATCTCTCTTATATGGACCTTCGCAATTAATGGTAGTTCCAGGACTGGTTTGCCCAGTGTCAGGAAAACATTACCTGCTTTAAGATCTGTACCAGGTATATTAAGTATCTTCATATTTAAATTTATCATTCATTGTGCAATAAATTGTGTGCACAGCTCTTGAACTTATACATGTTGCATTTTGGGCAGGAAACCTTTTTTTACGTAATAAAAAAACAAACTGTTAATTGTTTGTTGTATCATGCAACCTGTCTATGGCATGATATAACAGTAAAGCAGTATTGTATCTATTTGATATAGAAAAAATCCCCTTAGGAATGAAATGTAGTTAAGGGGACAGTAAACAGAACCATCAAGCAAACATCATTGTACACCAGCAATTCAGTGCTGGTGTGTATTTAAGAATAACTATATCCTATCAGTCCAAAGACACTAGGACACTGTAATTACTCCGCTGCGTTTCGGACCTCATGGCCTTTCACGGAGATAACCAAGGTTTCCTATTGTTTCATTAGGATACCTTGGTTGTCTTGATAGAAGTTAAGTACTTAGTAGAAGTTAATACTTACCTCCAAGAACTTAATGGAATCATTACAGGCACTTTACCTTAATTGCATCTTAACTGATAACCACATGAATATTCATGTAAAATTTTATGAATATGAATATCTAAAATGGCATATGAAACAATGTTTTTTTGTTGTTGTCACACATACTGCATAGAAGAGACAGTATAGTATGCGCAAACAGAGAAATTCCGAGGATACTCCTGGAATTATCTGAATTGGTTATTCTCTGTTTGTCAAGGTGTAAAAACCAGTCTTAACCCTCTTCTTCATACATACTCTTTTTGGTGCATTGGCAAACAGAGCAGACCCAGATCAGACAGTTCGAATCTATTTGTTAAGGTTCTACACACTGTCCATGATGGCTGAGTGGTTAGAGCATCCGCCTCAGGAACGGGAGGTCATGGGTTCCATCCCTTGCTTGGTGCTCAGCATATAAGGGTAGTTCCAGGACTGTTTGGGGCATTGTCAAGATAATGTGACTGGGTGTGTTATCATGCCACATGTCTATGGCGTGATACTGCAGTGTAGCAGCACTATGTCTGTCTCAAGTAGACATCGTCTCAAAATGACTGAAATACTGTCGGTGAAAAACAAACAAGATTCTACACAGTCTGCACAGTAACAAAAACATCCATTGTTTCACAAACCACTTACACTTCAGTCAATTAATATTCATCATGTCATGAATTTGTACTTGCATATTCATGAGGTGAGGGGTTAGTTAACCCTTTCCCTCATATAGACTCATTTTGACGCACTCAATAGGTACCACATAAAGCCTGATCTGCAGAAAACCACAGTTAAACCTTACCAAATTTAATTACAAAGTCCTCATTTCCAGACCACTGAGGAGCAGCGAACAGCATAAAACCTGATCAGCCTGCGAGTTACTCGCAGGCTGATCTGGTTTTTTGCTTTTTGCATAGGTCTTTTCATGGTTTCCTCTATGAGGGAAAGGGTTAATATGCAGTGGATGGGTATGATTCATTTTCATTTACAGGTCTAGTTTTCTATCCCTACCTGGTGACACATCTGTCTCTAAGGAGTGGTTTGCATCATTTCACAATTTATCAGTGCTGTTGCTATTTCTCTACATCAGAGCTGATGTTTCTATATGTACATATGTATTGATTTTCAGTATGCAGTAATTAACACTCTACCACATGCGTGTTGAGAAAACATTGTTTGAAACTTTCATTCACATGTATACATGTATCATCATTTTTTTAATGGAACAGGATTTTAGGCCAGCTTCCAACAATATGCAGTTTTTAAGATCAGATCAAGAATTTCTAAGTTATCAGGTGAAAACTGAATGACTGAATATTTTGCATTTTTCCTTATTTTTATGGAATAATAGCAACAGCTATCAATAAGGAACTTGCAGTCTGTGAAATAACTGGTTGATGAAGATGAAGAGTTAAGGTTTCTACTCTGAATATTTTGCGATTTTCCTTATTTTTATGGAATAATAGCAACAGCTATCAATAAGGAACTTGCAATCTGTGAAATAACTGGTTGATGAAGATGAAGAGTTAAGGTTTCTACTAGAGCACTTAGATTTTGCAGTTGTGTAAGCCTAACAGACCCTTGAATAGTTTTGGGTCGAATTTCACCAACAATTCTTGGTGCTCTAAGTAATACCAAAATTAGGTAACAACGCATTCCACCATTCCTTTTATTATGAAACATTCAGGTACATAACAAAGTTGACACAACTCATTGCCTTAATAACTAACACTATTTGTTAAGAAATGAACTATTTTGCTACTTTTATTAGAGAAACAAGAATAATGAAATCCGCCTGAAAGTTTTTAAGTATTACTTAGCTCTAAGTATTGTTGGTGGAATTTGAGCCAGTAAGACTATTAGATACAGAGCCATTGTCTCCTTAAGATCAATCTTGTTTGACAATGAGGACATCTTGATCATTCCATTTATCCGCTTCTATTTTTCACTCTAGGCTACAAAGTTTTTTTCTGGTCTGGAAGCCCATGTGTCTCCAAATCTAATAAAAATTAATTGCAGACTGAAGTAGTACATTTTGCATACAGTAACTTTGGCCCTAACCTAACCTGCTTACATAATGTTGAAGCTTAGAGTTTAAATAGTATGCACAGTACTGCGCACCAAAGAAAAATCCATTAAAGCCCCAGTGCATTTTAGCTGGGAAAAATATATTTTTCAAAATTTCTAATTAGCAAAGCCTCAAATAATGTTTGATTAACCTCTTCATGTTTAATTAAGCCCACATAATGAAATATTTGCTGGGAAGTCTTAGTTGTTCAGACAGGGCAAAATAGTGAGAAAAATGGGCGGAGCTTGTTTTGAAGCACACTGTTCAGTAAAACCAGGGATGTCTCGGTATACATGGGGTGTTTCAGAAGTTCATGGACTTTTTCTATAGACTGAATAAATATTGATACACGGTAGTAAAGGAGATACGAAGAAAATCCACGAACTTCTGAAAAATCCCTTGTATGTTAATTTTATGCTGTCATTGTTCTGAGCTATATATAGAACGAGACTGCCACAATTTGCATTTTTAGCTCGACTATTCAAAGAATATGAGAGCTATTGTAGTCGCCCTGGCGTCGGCGTCGGCGTTGGCGTTGCAGCTTTTGGTTAAAGTTTTGCGTGCAAGTTACTATCAACCTTATATCTCAATAACCGTTTATGGTATTGACTTGAAAGTTTATAAATATGTTCAGGGGCATCAGACAACCAAGGTAGATAACTCTTGACTGAACTAAATATGAATTATGGCCCCTTTTTAACTTAGATATTTTGGTTAAAGTTTTGCATGCAATAGAAAATTTGGTTAAAGTTTTGCGTGCAAGCTACTATCTAGTTTGTATCTCAATAACCATTCATGGTATTGACTTGAAAGTTTATGAATATGTTCAGGGGCATCAGACAACCAAAGTAGATAACTCTTGATGGAATATAATACAAATTATGGCCCCTTTTTAACTTAGAAATTTTGGTTAAAGTTTTGCATGCAAGATACTCTCATGCTTATATTTCAGTATCCAGGCATTGGATTGATTTTAAACATCTTTAATATGTTTAGGGGTATCATACTTTCATGGTAGATAACTTTTATGGAATATTTACAATTATGCCCTTTTTAACTTAAATTTTGGTTAAATTTTGCTATATCTAGTCCAGGCATGCAATTGATTTTAAACATCTTTAATATGTTTAGGAGTATCATACTATCAAGGTAGATAACTTTTGATGGAATATATTACAAGTTATGGCCCCTTTTTAAACTTAGAAATTTTGGTTAAAGTTTTGCATGCAAGGTACTTTCATGCTTATATCTCAGGGTCCAGGCATGGGATTGATTTGAAACATCTTTAATATGTTTACGGGGTATCATTCTATAAAGGAAGATAACACTTGATGGAATATATTAAAAATCATGACCCCCTTTTCACATAGAATTTTAGTTAAATTTTTGCATGCAAGATACTATCCAGCTTATATCTCAGAAATTGCTTGTGGAATTGACTAGAAAGTTAAGGAGTGTCTTCAGGGGCATCAGAAAACTAAGGAGGATAACTTTGGGACTGAATTTTATGCAAATTATGGCCCTTTTCTAACTTGGATTTTTGGTTAAAGTTTTGCATGCACAGTGGTATTGTGCTTATGTCTCTTTAACCAGGCATGGGATTGATTTTAGACATCATAAAAACATTAAGGGGTATCGGACTATCAAGGTATATTATTTTTGACTATTAATATGTACAGGGTATGTGAAGGGCAAGAAGTTAAATAGATTTCATTTGATTTACCAACAAGCATTTTGAATAGTCGAGCGTGCTGTCCTCTGACAGCTCTTGTTTCTAAAAGAATCTTTTCTGTAAATTAGGCATTTCTCAAGGTCTTTCAATGATGAAATTAAAACTGAATTATATATGCTGTAAGTGCATTCGGATTTAGGTCTAACATCTATAAGATGCTGGGACATTAATTCATATACCATTCAAAGTTAAGTAAATTAATATTTATGAGGGTAAAGGGATAATGTTCTTCCTAAGTGTAACTTCTGTGTATACTTTAACCATATTCACTGTCATGTAGAATGGTCTACATAGAAAGAAATCAGCTGTTATTTTGATTAAAACAGAAAGAAAGGCCTATTCTCCTAACACATGTTGCATTTTTTTTTCCTCCATTACTTTCTTAATCATACTTGTAGTTGTGTTATTGGTAGTCATGTGTTGATGGAATAGATTGTTATTCATTTTATACATGTAGACATATACATATGTATTATTGTTGTTTTGTTTTGCTGGGATGTGACATCAATACTGAATTAGGCAGATAGATTGGCAAACTTCTCCAAGTCAGTATCTACTCAATAAAATTAAATTGTTGGACACATATTTCCTCATCCTATTCACACAAAATATTGATCTGGAGTTACCGTAATATCAGACCTGTCTTCCAGGGGGTACAAAGTTCTGACTTCTCTCTCAGAAATTCTTAGCTCACCTGAACACATGGTAAGCTATTAGCATAGATATTTGAATGTCCGCTACCCACAATCAGTTGGTTTATTTTCTAGTAACTTCCTTCTTCCAACTTGGTGACAATGCTTATGGCCATGCTTTTTCAACCAATTTCATTTCTAGCTGATACTAGCCTAATACTGATAGGTCAGGAGATATCATTTTTATGGTATTAAAATACCAAAACATAATAGATTTCACTTTGTTTACACACTAGCATACACATTTGTAAACCAATTAATCAAATTTATGAATTGTTAATGATTATTATATCTCGGTCAAGCTTGATTATTGTTGATATCGGCTGACTGATCAAGAGTTAATGCCCTTGAAAATTACACAGTTACCCAATGTTTAAACACCAGAATCAATTTTCAAACTTGGTGAAACTGGTTATGATTGTGTTTGATAATGGCTGATATCACCCTAGTAGTTAAGTAGTTATGGCCTGTCTGATATCTGAAGTTTTGGCCCTTGAATAACAGAAAACTACATAGTTGTACAGTGTTTATACACTAACATCTTCATTACTAAGCATCTTCTTCAATATTTGTGACAATTTTTATAGCAATAATTTCCCTGTTAAGTCTGATTGTAGGTGATATCAAACCAGATCAGGTGTTATGAACGATGAATTATTGAAAATGTCAGATTTCACACTGGTTACACGCAAGCCTCAACATTTATGAAGCAATCTTGATAAAACTTAGTTGCAGTGTTAACGAAAATTTCATTGCATCTTCATGAAAATCAGTACTCAGCCCAAGTCAGGTGATTCTGGTCCTCTTGTTTGATTGAATACTCTTTACATGTTGCTGATTGATGTTGTATCTAACATAACAATATTTATTAATCACAGGGACCCTGAGATCATGACAGTGACTTAGATGTCAATCCCAGATTTTTTTATCTTAAATTAAGTGTTTACTTGGAGGGTCTTCCTCCACCTGTAATTAGATGGAAATTGCTATATTAAAGAAATACTGTAAATTCTTAAGCATCAAAAAGATATATTTTTTATGATGCAAGAATTACAGAAGCTTGTATGTAACCCAGAGTGAGTAACAGACAATAAGCAGGGGATTTCTTTTGGGGGGGGGGGGGTACCCAATTAATTTTGGCAAAAAAAACACAAAAAAAAATGTTTTACATAATCATGGGTAATAAAGCAAAATATTTAAAAAAAAAATACTGAATACCTAATTCACATTTGCCAAATAACCCAATTAAATTGCACAAATACTCAAGTCATATAAAAGTCATAGAGTAAATGCCCATTTCATGGAAAAAGTTATCTAGCTCTGGCGGTAACCTGCTATTTCATTGTTGTTATTCCAGTCTGTTTATATTTCAGGTTTTCCACTGTGGTGCTAGGACTGGTGGCCCTTAAGTTCGTCGCTGTGTCTTTCACCGAAACCGTAAAAAGTTCGGCTCCAATATTTACAGTCGGGATCTCATACATGTTGTTACGAGAAAAAACTGGCATGTTTACCATATTCTCATTGATACCTATTATGTTTGGACTAGGACTGTGTTCTACATACGAACTTAGCTTCAATATTCAGGGATTTATAGCAGCTCTAGCAACAAACATCACAGAATGGTAAGTTTTTATACACTTGGGTATGACGTGTGCCATTCGTCCATAACACTTTTCTTTCCACTCCATATCTCCTTAATTTATTAAAATTGGATCAAATGTTCACCCCTGTGCAGAACCCATGTCCTAACCACGCTGGCTCTCAAGGTCAAGGTCACAATGGAAGGTCAATAGTTCGAACCTTTGATATATCTCTTTCACCCCAGGATGGATTTCCACTCTGACAGTCACTCTGTCATTTAAACTGCCTTGTTTTCTAGAATGCCTATCAATATATGGATCCAAAAATCAGTGTCATTATGGAACTGCAGGGTGTATTGGGTACATGTATATCAGTCTGAATTCTTAAGTCCTAGTGGTTCTTGGGTTGGACCAATACCTTGTACAATAGCATGAAATTTCCCTTAAGTGGATTTCAGTTCTGCAATTTCAGGTATTCAGCCATATAGCCATTGCTTTACTTACTGAGTTTCTTAATGAATACATGTATCAACCAAGAGATATTCTTTAGCTTACCAGAGCACAACGTGCTCAAGGTGAGCTATTAGTTTCACCCTGTCTGTCATGCAGCCGCGTCGGTCATCAATAATTTGCTTTAAATGACATCTACTCTGAAACTAATGGAACTTAGCATGGATCATCCTTGGGTGAACCTCCACAAAAATTGATAAAATAAACTTGATCCATGCAGAAATCTGGTTGCCATGGTAACCAACAAAATTTTACTTCGCAAACATCAAAAATCTTATCCTCTGAATCCAGTGGTCAGAATTAAATTTCCTTTGGCACTAATGGTCACCTCATAGTGCACTACAATAATTGCTAAAATGAAGTTGATCCCTTGAAAATTCTATGAAGCCAATGACAGAATTAATTTTTTGCAAAATGTCACCTCATGACTGTCTACCATAATAAGCAAAGTTGATCCCTTGAAAAACAAGGCCCATGTCTTTATATGCCAGTACTCTATATAGAAAAAATCTTTTTTTTTCTGTAAAACCATTGGTCAGAATTTAATTTCATTTGGCACAAATGGTCACCTCATGACTATCTTCCATAATCACTAAAGTTGATCCCTTGAAAAATGAGTCACATAAGGGGTCATCAAATGTCCTAATATTATAGAAAATCTAAAATAAAATCTTCTCTTCTGGAACTAATGTTCAGAAATACTTCTTGTTTTGCACCAATGATAATACCTCAAAGTTTCATCCCATAATTTCGTAAGAATTTGGATCCCTTGAAAATTGAGGCCTGCAGATGATTGACTATCTTAGGAATTCTTTGTTTCTGAAACTTGAATCTTGTTGGAAGAAACCAGGTAAAACCAAATGACTTGTTTTAAATAAGATGATGTACTTTTGTGAGTGATCTATACTAAGGGCCTGGTTTTTTTTTTTTGGAAATAACTAAAATTAGAACATTTGTTGATAATTATTTAAAGCAGTTTTAAATGAAAAGCTCAGTATTTGGCTACAATTTTGTATTTAAAGTTAGCTAAAAACTTTTAAGGTAAACTTTTAGAATCATCATTAAAAAAAAAGTGTAAAAACTGAATAAATTGATTGTCAAGTCAAGCTGGGACAAAACAAATAAATCCTGATTTTCATAAAGAAAAAAAATAAAGTATTTTTCTTAGAGGAAATGTCTTTTTTTGGCTAAACTTTTAACCAAAACAAAATCTCACTGACCTCTCTTGCTGAAAATTTTGTTATATGGTACCCATTCATTGCTTATATTGATACTTTGTTAATATCTATCTTTTTATTTCAGTTTACAAAATGTTTATTCAAAAATGCTGATAAGTGGTAAAAAATATAAATACACGTAAGTACCTCTTACAGTATCTTATCATATTTGTAACAGTAAGGAGCCATAGTATCTCAAAGCCACTTGAGTCAAATTCAAGAATGTAAAAACTCAAATATTTCTACATTACTCAATCTTGATAAAAAATTGTATTTAATGGTTGATATGGAACCAAAGTAAAGACATATCACTTGATGTCCTGTAATTATGTCTCCAGGCTTGTATGTTCTTAGGGTAACGGATAAGGGATTAACCTGGCTTAGCAAATCCTGGTTAACTCTTTAATTTCTTACCATTACCTTTTTTGTAAGATAAGTTGGTCATAATAATGAATGGAGTAACCTTACCAAATACATAATATATTAACCATTCCAAATATAATACCTGTATATTCTTATACATTGTATATACATGTACTTAATTTCACCATTCCATATATAACGTTATGTAATCTGGGGCTTTTCATTAATGCGGCACACACTTTTTTCACAGGCCGGCTGAGCTGCAGTTTTTTACCAGTATATCATCTGTGATTGTTCAGATCCCAGCCTGCTTCGTCATGATAGACTTTCCTCATGCCAAAAAATCTCTAGATATGACAATGTTGACGGCACTCATTCTAAATGGGATATTTTTCCACTTTCAAAGTATATCTGCCTATGTGCTCATGGGATACATATCACCTGTCACTCACAGGTAAGCATTTGCCATGGTCCTCCATTGTCAATGATACAAAGTGCTGCTAGATTTGTAAAGTGAGGACTTCACTATAATTACACATAAAATGGTACAGGAAAATTTCCCTTACTTGGCACTGAATGACCCAGCGCCAGAATGATATGACTAGGTATGGTATCATGCCACTTGTCTACAGTATGTTATCTCTGTGAGGCAGCACTAAATCTGTCTCATGTAGACTCCAAATGTCTGTAGAGATAATGGTGGTGGGTCCGACATAAAACCAAGGGATGGAAACAAACATACTGGAATCCCGTATTCATGCATGTTGTGTCCCCTTTTATAACATCTTATTGGATTCCAGTGCCCATCCTCCCTTTAAGTGAAGTTAATTTGGTACTTTTGTGAAAATTTCTTCACATTGATGAAAGAGAAATCCCAGGGTGAATAGCAAATTTTGGGAAAACAAAATGAATTAAAAGAGATTTTCAGAGGGAAAGACACATGGTAAAGAAAGGTGAAAAAAAAAACATGCATTCCAGAGGTGAAACTTTCTCAATTTTTTGCTCAAAATCTCATTTATTTCTGCTAATTGAAAGAAAAATCTCTTGTTAAAATATAACCAGTCATACATGTGATGTAAAGGTCTCGCTGAATATGGACAAGTTCATTTATTTTGGCCAATTGAGATGGTTTTTCTCCTGATATTTCAGACAGGTTTGTCCCAGTATGCATGGCTCAAATATTAAAATCTGTCACACAACTAGATGGTTAAAATGTATGGTAACTATTAATGAGTGAATTCTATTATTTTCAATTTCAGTGTTGCTAACACAGTAAAGAGAGCATTTCTCATTTGGTTGTCTGTGATCGTGTTTGGAAATCCAGTGACAATACTAAGTGGCCTTGGGACTGTTACTGTAACATTTGGAGTCCTCTGTTATACAAAGGCAAAGCAGTACGATGCTGTTCGAATGGCCCTCACCTTCGCCAAAGATGAAGAAATTTGTGTGAAAACCAATGGACCTGAAAAAATAACCAACAGAGACAACATTCAGACTGTATGAAACTTATTATAGATTTGTTAACATCATCGGTATAATAGTACATACTGTGATAATGTTACATTTAAGCCTACCAATAACTGTAACTATTTCTGTAAAGCATGATTTTCATCATTTATTGGGCCATCATCAAAAATATGTGTGTTTGCTGTGCATAGACTGACTTAACAGAAATAGTACTGACTTTATAGCCCCATACCTAGTACTTTTGTTCTTCAGTTTATTGATTTTGCTCTTTCTGTCAATTTCGTTAATTCCGTTCTTTCAGCTGTTTTCAAGCCACTTCTAATCCATTATCCTCCACAGTTTTCATTCATACATTTAAAACAAAGCATTGTTTGATGAAGCAAACAAAGACTTAATTTAGCTCAGTGATGATAATTATGTTCATTCCTTTATCTTAAAGGCCAGTCATCTTTGCCATTGTCAAGTGTTACAAAATAACAAAAGAAATCTCTACCTACCTACCCACTTAAAAAGTTCTGGGTAGGAACGCAGCAAGCAAACATATTTTTAATGATGGCCTTGGCGCTTATATCTTATTGAGGGAAGCTTTCATAGTTAAGTGCACTAGAATAAGATAAGGATCACATTAGGTATTGAATACTGCTTACAGTATTGAATGATAAATTTCAATTACTAGTACTGAGTAGCGTCAAAGATTGGGCATTATGAAACCATTAATTTTCATTGACTTTGTTAATCATGTACATAAGGGAATTGTGTGGTTACATTTATTTGTGTACTAATGCTCTTGAGAATGTTTGGTCTATGAAATTAATAGTTCTCTTGGGTTAATATTTGTGGATAAAAAAAAAAATAATGTTCCAAGTTTTCAACCAAAATCCTGGTTATTAGAATGGGGTACATCATTGGGTGGCGGGCGTCAAACAGGTGGTTTCCGTTGAATATCTTCTTATAGAATAGAGATACAGTTTTCATGCTTGGTAGATAGATACCTTATAGGAATTGATTTTCAGGTCACTGTTACTAAAAAAAATTTTTTTGTTTCCGTCAAATAATTTCTCAGGAGTGAGGTATGATGATCAGATACTTTATGGGAAGAGGAAGATTTGTATTGATTTCAGGTCAATAGGATCAAGGTCAATGTCTCTGTTTTAAAATAGTTTTGCTCACCTGGAGCAACACTTGAAATCTGGTTTTGCATCATTTGACATGTTTCTTCTTTTATTAAGCACTACCTCTACAAAGAAATTATTGGGCAATTTCTTATATGACTTGTGTGTGAACCACAAAGACTAGATTATAAAGTTAAAGGAAAGAGGCCTCTGAAGGTTGTAAGATCTTGCTAAATTTTTTTCAGATAATTGTATGCGGGCCCAAAAAAAACTGTTGATCCTTAAGGTCTGTATATCAGAGGTCAAGATCACATGATAGCACGTATTGAAATTTACGTTAAATTAGTTTCATATGTGATTTTTATTTTTTGGTTAAACCGCTTGGGATGGGTTGCATACTCTTGTATATGGGCTATATTGAGAGGGAGAATTCATCTAAAAATACATTTTCATTTTCTGCAAATGATACTTATCAAAAACTGATAGGTATTGTTTTTAGCTTACCTGAGCACAAAGTGTTCAGGTGATGTATTGTGATCAGTCTTTGTCCGGTGTCTGTCGTGCGTCGTCAACTTTTGCTAAAATCATTCCAATTCGCCTACCAAGATGGCCGACCGAACTAAAAATAGAAAAATCTTTAAAACTAATCTCCTCCTAAACTGCTAAGCAGATTTTAATGAAACTCAATAGGAATGATCATTGGGTGATACTGCACAAAAAAGTAGCTAAAATCTTTCCGGTCCACAAACCAAGATGGCTGCCAGAGCTAAAAATAGATTAATCTTTAAACAACATTCTTCCTAAACTGCTGAGCAGATTTTGATGAAATTTTACAGGAATGATCTTTAGGTGGTACTGTGCAAAAACACCTAAAATCGTTCAGATCAGCCAACCAAGATGGCCACTAGAGCTAAAAATAGAAAAACCTTTAAACAACATCTCTTCCTAAACCACTGTTCAGATTTTGATGAAATTTTACAGGAATGATCCATAGGTGGTACTGAGCAAAATCAGCTAAAATTGTTCCGGTTCACCAACCAAGATGGCTGCCAGAGCTAAAAATAGAAAATCTTTTAACAATATCTTTTCCTAATCTGTTATGCAGATTTTGATGACATTTTACAGGAATTATCTTTAGCTGGTACTGAGCAAGAATAGCTAATATTGTTCCAGTCCACCAACCAAGATGGCCACCAGAGCTAAAAATAGAAAAATCTTTAAACAACATCTTCTCCTTAACCGTAGAGCAGATTTTGATAAAACTTTACAGGAATGATCTGTAGGTGGTACTGAGCAAAAATAGCTGAAATTGTTTAGGTCTGCCTACCAAGATGGCCATCAGAACTAAAAATTTAAATACTATAATGTGTAAAATGTTTTCCTTAATTTAGCATTTTCTCTCTAGCAGTTGAATTAGGTGAGCAAATTAGGGCCATCATGGCCCTCTTGTTTTCTTCATTAATATAAGATTTTGAATTTTACAAATGATTTCTTTATAAATAGTTTGTGTTTCATCAATCTATTTGTGTATAAACAAAGTTTTTATAATATATCAGCCTGTATTTAACTTTTAAAGCTTCTGGTTGTGATACATTAGAATGTGATTGAGGGAATGGCTTTGTAATTTCTTCAGAAGAACAGCAAAACTTGCGTTGATTGAAAGGGAGAAATACTAGCAGTTACTGAGAAAGTAGAGGGCATGTTCCATAGTGACAATCACGACAGAAAATATTACTTTGAAATTTTCAAAGATGCCCCTTTAAAATAATAAATGTCAGCTCAATTTTTTTTCTTTTTGTAAAAAATGAAAAATCTATGTTATTTGTCACCTCAAAGATAATCTTTCCTGGTCACATTACAGGGGGCCATTATGCAGGTTAGTGAGCTACAATATAATGGTATTAGATTGTATGAAACGTAATGCATACATAAATTTTAGCATTTTAAACACACTTGGCCAAATTTGACTTGTCATACTCTCAAATTACTCCACTTTCACACTTTCCAAACTGCTGAATCTACTCAGAAAAATCATTTCTGTAAGTATAGTGTTCAGATTGTAGAAATATACACTGCCAAGATTCAACACATAGTGGTGGTATTCAAACAACTTAATGAGTGAATTAGTGATTCCTTGAATAGTGATGTAGCCAAAAATGACAGGCAGTTAAACTTTGGCTTAACGGGGGACATGCCAGTCAATTTTATTTTCCTCCGAATAGGAGAGTCCTTTGTCCTGATGCATTGTTTGATGATCTGTATGTCAGCGTGTGGTAGGACCAAAAAATTGAACAACAGGGGAGAAAACTTGAGAGCCTGTATCATCCAGTGACATTGTGTTTTCACTCAGAATTCTCAGCAATGCATACAAAATGCATTTTAAGTGGCTGTTTCCCCTCTATAGGCTTGTTGAGGTCTTGCACCTTCTTAGTTTACCCATACTATCAACTGTTTTCTATGGCAGATATATACTTCTCCAACAGAAACACTAAGTTATTTAATGCTGTTAAACTATAACTGCTTTAATGTTTATATTTGGAAAGTGAGTTCATTTTCATATTTTTACCAGGTATTCTCTCAGCATTGCTTTACATGTTTTAAAGTATATGTACATAGGTATATTTTATTATTTTTCATATATTTTATTTTACACATTTGATTCATGTTCTGTTTGGCATACTGAGCGCACGCCAGCTGTTAACAGCAATTTTTATTTTCTATTAGTCTACATGACTTTAGAGCCTCTAAGCTGACAAGTATTTTACCGGTATTCATGAGGTAAATATTTAAATCAGTGTATGTTGTAAAATGTCCTTCTGCTAGCCCGTTTACCCACGGCATGATGTCATGAAATGAAACGGGATAAGTCAGCCATGGGTTTCCAGTGATGTACCAGCTGAATGGACACAACTTTCTCCAGCATACTTTGCTTACTTGATGAGATTTGATAATTTATTTGGTTCAGTCGAGGTAATGAAGCAGGGGTACTGATTACCTTCATTGGTAGATGTAGTTGTGATCAACTTTGGAATGCAGTGTAAGATGTATACTGATTGTAAATAGGTGGGGCTTTTTAAGGATATGTGTATAATTGATTTGACAGATTGTTATTGAAAAATTAATGTGGTAATGTTGGACATTTCTTTTGTTTTCTTATTCTGAATTAATACAGTTTGTTTCAAACAATTAAATCAGGAATTGTAAATACAACCTCCTAAAATGATCCTGTTACCCTTATAGAAAAAAATCTACTGCATTGTAACTACTTATATTAATATGACCAAGGTCTTGTCATGTCAATACAAAATATAAATTTGGTGGTGAGCATTTACCACAAACTTCATTATTCAGATTGACAAATTGTAATTGCTTTTATTTTCTTGATGAATTTATTTTTGGGTTTTACAGCTGCAAACATACCTTGCTTTGCCATGCTTTGAGTTTGAACACACCAAAAAGAGGTGATTTGATATTTATCAAAATTACAGCTCAAGATACACTTTTGATATTCAAACTCTCTCATTTTCGTGTTAAGTTTGCATTATACAGATGAGATTTATGTAAATGCTATTATTAATTGGTTCTTTGTAGTTATTTATGTACATTTTCATAATACAGTGCACTTTCATTTTATTAATAATAACGCATTGTAATCACTAATGTCTATGCATTCAGGAGTAAATATGAAAACCTTAGGAATTTAATTTAATTTTTTATCCAAAAGGTTTGTATATCAAGTGCTGACAGGAAAATTATTCTAAATGCATATACAGTTAGAAGTAAATAATCAATTTTGTGTTCAGCGCTCTTAATGCACATTTAAAAATGCTGTTTAAATCAAAGCCATAATAATCAGCTCTTTTGTAATGAATATTCAACATCTGACGTCTAGTTTTTAGCTCACCTGAGCACAGCATGTTCAAGGTGAGCTTTTGTGATCACCCGTTGTCCATAGTTGTGCGTTGCCTGTTGTCAACAATTTGCTTTAAACAACATCTCCTCTGAAACCGCTGGACAGTATTTGATGAAACTTGGCAGGGATGATCCTTGGGTGGACCATCACAAAAGTTGCTAAAATAAACTTGATCCATTTAGAACTCTGGTTGCCATGGCAACAGAAAGAAAAAAAATATGAAAAGTTGAAAAATCATCTTCTTCAAAACTACTGGCCAGATTTCAAAATATTTTAGTAAAGATGTTCCTTTGGTAACCCTCTACCAAGATTGGTAAAAATTTTCTGATCCGTAAAAAAACATTTGCCTTAAATGTATAAAGTGAAAACTTTAAACAACATCTCTTCTGAAACTGCTGGACAGAATTTGATTAAACTTGGCAGGGATGATCCTTGGGTGAACCTTCACAAAAGTTGCTAAAATAAACTTGATCAATGTAGAACTCTGGGTGCTATGGCAATGGAAAGAAAAAATAAGAAAACTTTAAAGAATCATCTCCTTCAAAACTTCTGGGCAGATGTCCTTAGGTAACCCTATACTCAGGTGAGCGATCCAGAGCCTCTGACCTGCTTGTTTTGTTTTTTTGTTGTTGTTTTTTTTTGGGGGGGTGGGGATATTGTTATTTTTTATGACCTGACCGGCAGCCAGCGCATCATGCCTTTGTCACATAGCAACCACAAAATCCATGGTAATGCCCTGGATACCAGAGTAATGTGGATCTGAAATCTGTGTATAAACTTTTTGAAGAAATAAATGTTTCCTCGCAAGTAATATTCAATATTAATATTCTCTAGTATTAGTCTGTAGTAGAAATTCTCTGAAGACTGAACCTACTTAGTGAGACACTTAAAAATAAATATTTAAGTATAATCTCAGACTTAACCTCAAATACCTACTCAACTTTAAAGTTAGGTTATAGTACGATATTTGCGCCGTGTTCTTGAAAAAATAAATCTCACTCAAAAAATCATGTTCAAGTTTAAATTTGAGTATGAAGGAGTGTTCGCAGAATCTGTCTCTAGCTTAATTGAGTGCGGCATTTGACTTGGATGAAGCATTTTAAAAGACATTGTGAACACTATTCATCAGTCAAACTTAGCATGATAAATTTGAGTTTGGTCGGATAATCCTTGTGGTAAGAATCTGCAGTAATGGCCATTATACATTGCAAAGTAGCATATTCCACATGTTGTAGTCTGGAGCCAAGACATGTTACATGTATTGTAGTTAAGGATTTCCGAATGTGCCATCTGTATCACCTTGCGTGAGTTAACCCTTCACCTGTACAAATTTAAGATTTTATGAATATTAATATACACACTGTTAACCTTCAAAATCTGTTTAATTAACCCCAATTCTTTTCGGTGTTGTAGTAATTACAATGATGAATCAATAAATTATGTTACTGTTGATAATTTTAATGATAAACTTCACTCATGTGTTTTTGTTTACACATGTACATATGTATTTCAACATTATTTTCGGAATTATTTAAAGCTTAATGTCATATATAGCAAATACAGGACTATCAATTTGAAAGGTACGGTCTATAATGACCTGCCTTGTCCGACAATCTGTCTTATCCGACATTGTCAGTGGGTCCCTGTGGGTGTCGGATAAGACAGGTTTTACTGTACTTAACTTTAAAATGGTACATGTATATGAAATGATGGGTGTCACATGCATACTGTAGAATCTGAGTGATATTGTGTCAGCAAACAGAGGAGGCTCTGATACAAAAGGTATCAAAACATGTCTGTATCAGGTCAAGGGTTATACTTAACCCTTTCCCTCATAGAGGACACCATGAAAAGACCTATGCGAACAGCATAAAACCAGATCAGCCTGTGAGTAACTTGCAGGCTGATCAGGTTTTATGCTGTTGGCTGCTCCTCAGTGGTCTGGAAATGAGGACTTCATAATTAAATTTGGTAAGGTTTAACTGTGGTTTTCTGCAGATCAGGCTTTATGTGGTACCTACTGAGTGCATCAAAATGAGTCTATATGAGGGAAAGGGTTAAACCTATCAGCGATCATATTTTTACATACCATATGTGTAAATGAAGTATGTTTTAAAAAACTGTATGCTCATCATGATGATCTGCTTATTCCAATATATTGAAAATAATGAAAATTATAATTTTATATGTATGAGTTTATGGTTTATAATAACTCTATTTTCATGCTCTTTTGTCACAATTATTCTGCATAAATAATACAGGACCTAATACAAGGGCAATATTTGGTCTGAATAGTCTTGCGGCTAAATGCACCATCTTTTCGAAGTTCAAACCCAGGTCAGTCTGATGTTTTATATAAAGTGGTTTTTGTTTGCACTTTTGGACACATGGGTTTTCATAAAATATTTTTTTAAAGTAAGGGATTTACTCATAAATGTGTTCTTCAGTGCATATTTTTTATTATATATATATAGTTTTAATGAACCAGAAAGTTTAGGACTATAATAAATTAAAATTGGATGAAAAAATGTCTTTCGACTCTTCATCTAACCATTTGTGACTAACACGTATCACAATATTGTTAGAGATTACACAACCATGCTGAAACTCTAGATACATGTATGTATTTCTTCCATTGTTGAGATTTATTTAAGTCAAATCCCCAAAAAAGTATGGTAGTTTTAGTTTTCATGATTTAATTTTTGCTAAGAGTATTTCAACTTCTGATGGGCCAAAAGAAAATTAATATTCAAGTAGGACATGACTTTTTTATTCAATAAAAAATTGTTTTGAGGCTTTTTGGCAAGCATTTTGTTAAGGACAGGAGAGATACACTACTTTCTTGCCTTAGATACACATGTTTACTGTCTTATAAAAATATGTGTTCTTAAGAATAAAAACCATATGAAAATACCCGATTTAAAATTCTTTTTTAGTTGGTAAAATTTAGTACTGTTTAAATGTTGAAATGTATAGGCACTTGTTTTTATATTGATATATAGTGTATTTTGAGGGAATAAATTTTCATGTTATGATGTTAAAAGTAATGAAAGTATATTTGGTACCCATAAAATAGTTCTGCAAAGCCTGACAGCAATCAAAGATTGGTTGCCAAAAGCCTGGTGTCAGGTAAATGTGACTTGGTTTGCCATGGTATCATGTATTTGTCCAAAAACTTATTAAACAGAAATAGGAAACTCATTTAAAAGCTGAGGAAACCTTCCAGCTGGCTTGCCATAGGTCTGTGGTTCTACCTGGATGCTTCCATGCATTCGGGGTCTTCCTCCACTTGTAATTAGCTGGACATCGCTATATGACTGAAATACTGTCAAAGTGACAGTAAACTCATATAGTCAAATCATTTAAAAGCCAGTGGAAAATATTGTGTAGGCACACATCAGTTAATTTGATTAAACAAACTTTCAAAAAAGTATTGAAAAATCACAGAGACCAATTTAAACATAAGATTATCTCTTTTTATCATACAAAACTCTTTAAATTGTGATTTAAATTCAGTCAGTGGAGTAGAAAAAAAAACAATGAATAGTTGTTAGTTCTTTTCAGCAGGTACTTTTCTACTTTAGATATAACTTTTTCATTACTTGACTTATTTTAGTAACGGTAAAAATATATCATTTTGATGGTAATGTAATGTCCTATTAAAAGACACTTTACTTCACATACCTTCAATAGAAAAAGAGATGTTTGAAAATGTGACTTTGCAAGAATTGGACAATTTGTTACATGCTTTTGTGAGATTTAGACTAGTTGTCAGTCTCTGTTTAATAAGTTTTTGATTTGTCTATAGCATGATATTGCAGTGAGGCAGCACTATATCTCTTATGTAGACTTAGTTCCCAAATGACTGAAATACTGTCTCTGGGACATTAATTCCAAGTAAACAAACAAAATGGCATTTTAAACTACATGTATTCATTATAATTTAAAATTATATTGTTGATTGTTATCTATTTCAAATTGTTGCCAAGTCAGTGGGAAAAATACATTATCCAATGAAATAAAAAAACAACATTGAAATATTTAAGACATTTTTGTAATTCTTATATTTATTACATGTCTGAGATAACAATGTTTCTAGTTTTATTTACCATATTTTTTTTTAACATGATGAATGTAGACTGGCCATAATTCACAACAAGCATGGCATGGGCTTCATTGAATGTCTGATAACGTGTGTGGGGAAAAATGCAGCTTAATTAAATTATGTAAATAGAAATCCGTCTTCCACCAATATTTCAGTTGAAATCTTTTTTGCCTTTACCCAAGAAGAGTATTATTTATTTGCGGAAATACAAACAAAATTATCCATTTCTATCTTGTTTTATTGAAAATGGCTTCTAAATCAAAGTACTGAAAAGGAGACCGCATGTTATTAATATTTGCATTTGAATTCATTTGCATTTGAATTTCATTCCATTTGGAAAATACTAGATGATTGTTAGATACAGTCCAATTTGTTGAAGCCCAGGGGCCCTGTTTCACTGAATCTTCAGATACATAAACTCACAAAGGTAAAATAGTTTTATTCTTGTGCTTTTTCCTTTACCGAAAGCGATTAGTTGGCATAATTCAATGAAATAGGTCACCTTCCTTTATGTTTAATTGTGCAGATAAGAAATAAGTAAACCATGAAGGCCAATGTTCTTATTACTTGGATCAAATTTGTTTGTGTTAAGGTAAGATAAATGGTCCCCTGGTTTCAGCCATCCCCCTGTACATTGGTGCTGTCCCCAGGTAGCCTTATCAGTTAATGACATCCATGTTTCATCTAGGATCACACGGCTTACAACAGGTTTTAAATGTATCAGAGATGAACAGATATGGTCCAACAGTTATTTGTCTTTTATTAGTCCCATACCGGTGTTTACACCGGAGGGGACTATAGGTTTGCCCTCCATCTGTCTGTCCATACGTCTGTCTGTACGTCTGGAAATCTGGATCCCACGATAACTTAAAAACCATTTAAGATAATATTTTGAAAATTGGTATATGAATAGATGGCGGTATGGAGATTCTGCACGTCACTTTGTTGTTTTTTTCTCTGACCAAAATTCTGGTTGCTATGGTAACGGAAAAATTATGCACCTCACCAGTAGGGGACTCATGTGTTCCGTACAACACCAGTTACTTGTTTTCATTGAAGTGCTTAGCCTGTCATGCATCAAATGTTTCAGATTTAATGGACAATTTTGTGATCATAACATTTTATGGAGCAATATACATACGTATTTTTGGTGAAAAAATAAATATTTATTTTTCCTTTGTGTGTGTTATTTTCTTAAATCCAGTGTTGAATTCATTATATCTCTTATTATAATGACATTCTATAATGGCCTAAAAATTTTAAAAAAAATAGAGGTAAAGGATGTATTCAGTCTAACTTCTAAGTAAGCTTTACCAATTCTAACAGAACGTTGTATGTTGAAGCACTGTGTGAAAATATAGGGTGCAACATTCAAATTCCCGGAAAAGTCAAAAGACTGAAAGTTAGAAGAACATCACAAAAATCTTAAAAACCACCAACATTTTAACTGACAAGTACGCACAAAGATTACCTAACCTAGTTGGAAACAATCCGATCGCATTCAGAAACATTTGGAATGTCATGAATATCAAAAGGCAATAAACAGCATGATTTTCTCGTCTGTGGGGTCCGTTACAGCGTAACACCAACATAAGACATGCTTGTTAACATATGGCAACTATGTAGAGTACCAGATCCTTGTGTTTCTTGGGTATTGTCCATTACTTCAATTAAGGAAAGCATGAATGCCTCATATTTCTCGTGCTTATTATGCTATGTCAACTACTAAAATAAAAGAACACCTCAAATTATCCAATATTTCACAGAAAAACACATTTCGGTGCTGCGAACCTCAATGTATTTTTGTATGTTTTGGCTTTTCCCAATTCCATAGAACTTTCATTTTCGTCATTGTCAGAATGTTCCTCGCTATTTTTATTGGTGACTTTTTGCCACTTGAACTTAAGGTACTCTACGCATGATAAATTAACATGCAAGCCTTTCTGATAATTGCAGACGCATTTCTGAAAACTCCATGACAGGGTTTGTTTTTCAAAAATACTGGTTTCACTAGCCAACTTGTATTAATACATTTATGTGGATATCGTTTTACAGCTTTAATGTTTCAAATAGTGAAGATTTTTCATATCCAATTTGTATTTGAAAGTTGGACCGAATACATCTTTAAGGGTCTGTCATAAACCTTCCGCCTTAGTGTTTTTCTCTTTTCTTTGTTACAGTAGTTGTTGTAATTATGACATATTGAAAGCCACTGTTTCAAACTTTAGTTTTTAGATCAGCTGTTTTTAAAGAAAAAAACGTCATCAATCTGGTGTCTCCATAATCGTGAAAAACTAACCTTAGCCATTACTTCTAAACTATTTAACCTTCTGCCATCAAACTTCATATACTGGCTCACTATCACAAGGGATACCTTCCCACCAAGAACCAAAACTTTTTAGGTCCATTTTGTTGTTGTTGTTGTATTAGAGTTTACCGTCGCTGCGATAGTATTTCAATCATATAGCGACGTCCAGCTAATTACAGGTGAAGTCCATTTTGACCGAATTTATCTCACTTTAAAAAAAAAATTATGAACAACTTTTTCTTTGGCTATAACTTCTAAACTATTTAACTTTCTGTCATCAAACATACTTCTCACACTTGTTCACTATCACAAAGGCCTTATCTCATTAAAGGTCATAATCTTAGGTCCATTTTGATCAAACTTATCTACCTACCCTTTAAAAAAAAACAAAAAAAAACAGCATTGGAATCTGCATGCAGTGCTCTAGTTTTGTTGTTGTTGTTGTTTTTTGGGGGGGGGGGGGAGTTATATTTTTGATAGTGGAAGTTAATTAACTTTTTTTCTGGGTCCTCCTTAGAGAAATATTAAAAGTAATTACAACAAAAATTCTGATCTTGGATAGATAGAATGAGTCGTAATTGTAATAAAATACACTTTATTACTCATCTTGTCAATGGCAAACTGTTTCCATTACATGAGAACATTGCATTAACCCTTTCCCTCATAGAGGACACCATGAAAAGACCTATGCGAACAACATAAAACCAGATCAGCCTGCGAGTAAGTCGCAGGCTGAACAGGTTTTATGCTGTTCGCTGCTCCTCAGTGGTCTGGAAATGAGGATTTTATAATTAAATTTGGTAAGGTTTAACTGTGGTTTTCTGCAGATCAGGCTTTATGTGATACCTATTGAGTGCGTCAAAATGAGTCTGTATGAGGGAAAGGTTTAAGAAAGTCAAGATTTTGACTGTCATATATGAAATATACTATCATCATATATTCCCACTGTTCATAAATGTACAAAATAGAAAATATAAACATTTAGCACAAAGTGTTTGGAGAATGATACACGCATGGCAATAAACAAAGTTAAGTTTTACTCAAGACAGCAATGCTTGATTTTATGTTGCCTGGTACTCGATCTCAATATCACCTGTACACTGCTACACTAACTGAAGACAGGTAACCAACAGGTAACCAACTTAGTGTCACTTCCTGTTGAAAGATACCCTAATTCGTTATCACTTGTGCTAAGTCTCCTCCAGTTCCAATTTAATTGCACCAAGCAGGTAACTAAGGTTGAATATATTCCACCATGTCTATCCCTCCTCACCTCTTTGCCTGAAAAATGAAAAAAAAAAAATCATTGTTTTAATCAATAATTACAATACATTAGACAAAACTATACAACTACAGTTCAATATCAAACATACACTACTGTGGTTGTTATTTTATAGTTTTCTGTCGCTGTGACAACCTTTCAGTCCTATAGTAACGTCATGCTAATCACTGGTAGAGAAAGTACCTGAGTACAAACATACACCAATTGACACACAAACATACCGCAAACCAGCTACAGCTTCCAAAAAGAAAACAAGAAATGTTCAATGACGCAAAAACCAGGTTTTCAAGTGATGCCCAAGGCAACCAAAACTATTTTAGTACACCGTAATAGTAATTTTGACTATGACCATGTCATCCTGAATATCAATCCCAATCTTCCTCTTCCCATAAGGTATCTACCTACCAAGTATGAAAACTATGTCTATTCAAACGAGAGATATTTGAAGGAAACGCCCTGTTTGACATCTCCCAGCCAAGCAACATACTGTTACCACATTCTAATAATCAGGTTTTTCGTTGAAAACCTGGTTAAAAATCCAAATGACCTGACTAGGACTTGAACCCACAACAGTGAGGGGCTCAGTGACAGCTACTATAACCACTCGGCATGTTGGCAACCTATTGCAGCATTTATTTTCCTAATACAATGTGGTTGTGCTTTAACCCTTTCCCTCATACAGACTCATTTTGATGCACTCAATAGGTACCACATAAAGCCTGATCTGCAGAAAACCACAGTTAAACCTTATCAGATTTAATTACAAAATCCTCATTACCAGACCACTGAGGAGCAGCGAACAGCATAAAACCTGATCAGCCTGCGAGTTACTCGCAGGCTGATCTGGTTTTATGCTGTTCGCATAGGTCTTTTCATGGTGTCCTCTATGAGGGAAAGGGTTAAGCAGCTGACAAGAGACCCATGAAAGATTATACCCAAATCTGCACTGATGCTAAAAAAAAGAAAATCATCATTTCTCATTTTACTTTTGCAAAAAAATAAATATGAGTTGCATATTTAAGTTACCTTTTTCTTCTTTGCCTCCAGTTCTGCCAATTCTTTCTCCATCTCTACACACGCTCTCTCTATCTCATAGTTCTTACTCACAAGACCAGACCCAACTGTAATAAAACAAAATACATTATTTACAGATATTACATATAAACAAAGCATGTATACAAAATTTATTTTTAATTTCATGGAAAATAGTTCAAATGTATCTTATTTCATGCAACAGACTATTTCACAAGAGGATCGGCAATAGCAATACCCAGTACAATTCGTTGATTTGAATTGACCAATCAGTGACTGGGGAAAAAACTCAAGTGCATGTTTATTTCCAATAAAAGAATGTGTGAAATTATACACCAGCATGCTGATTAAGTTTTTTGGAAGTGCTCATTGATTTATGTGGGTTAACATCTCATTTCAGAGTGAAATGGTCTATATTGTGGCTGTTTACCAAGAAGTTAAAACATCATGTGACATCATTTTGTTTGACATTATTTATTAGTTGGTTTTTTTTTTAACCCAGCTATATCAGAATGCATACTTTTTCATGAAACTGATACATTCTATCTGATACCATTTACAATGTTTGACATACTCTCTTCTGTCAATGCCAATTAATTTTTCCAAGGAAAAAAAAATTTTAAATTGGAAATTAAGGAATTCAAGTTTAAAGTGAAATAAAATTAATGAATCTCGATATATTTCAATATATTAAGAAAACAAGTCAGGTGGTAGGTTTCACTACTGTGAAAACATTAATTTTTGTGGGACACTAATTTTTGTCAATTTTGTGGTGGGTTTTATCCATGAATATTAATCCCATTAAAACTTGTCTTTTATATAGACCTCAAGTTTTCTAGAACATAGATCCATGAATAAATGTACCTATTAACTTCCCTTAGGTACACGATCAACGAAATTTAATATCAACGAAAATTAATGATTTTACAATAATTAAAAAATTGGGTGTTTGATTCCTGCTGCACTTGAAAATCTCAAGGCCCTCCCAAGCACAAGGCTCTGTTCCAATACAGGAATCATCATGAAAGACATGTACCTAAGTTAAACCAGAAAGATTAATACCCCCACACATTGCTGTGACATAGAATATGAGGCCTTATCAATTGAACAAGGTATTTTTGAAAAGGGGCCATAACTATGTCAAAACTTTATGGGTTTTCCCAAAAGTTAAACTCGGCCTGCATTTTATTGAGATAAACATGTGTACCAGAAATTAATCTGATGAGCCTATGATTAGTTATTGATTGGACAAGGCATTAATGACAAACTCTAAGCCAAAATTATTCAAATCTGATAAACCCATTCTTATGTTATTGATGTGAGTCAGACAAAAAATGCTTGTCAATTAACAAAAACTCTCAATAAAATCTAAGTGGATAAGGAGACAACTCTGAACACCCCACATGATGAAGGAAAGAAAGTCTATTGTGATACAAGACCTGCTCTCCAGATCTTTCAGCTTCCCGCCGGCCTGGGACTGCTCGTTCTTCCTCTGCCAGTTGATTTCCTGGATCTTCTTCCTGTGGACAAAACCAAAACCATGTCTTAAAACAACTGACCATTTCACTAGGGCTTTGGCGATACTTGGTATAATTCGCTGACTTATCGATCACTGGTGTGTATGTATACAACTCCACTGAACAATGTGTGGAAGGTAATGAAGTAAGGTGTTCAGGGAGTGCTAGTTGATGTATGCCTTATTTCGGAGTGGTGAAATGGTCTATTTATAACATAGATGTAACTTGGTTCTAAACTTGTCATTCAGGGATTTGGATTTTCTTGACACAAAAAATATGGTTGAACTTGTATTAGCAGCCACCTGTATTAAGTGGTCAGTTTTAATATCACACAAGCATTTCGTAATATGTTAAGTCTTCAGTTAGCAGTCACCTCTGTTAAGCAGTCACTTTCTCTTGTTCCCTTGATTGACTACTTAAGACAGGTTTGACTGTACAGTCCAACTTGTCTTAAGCAGCCACCTAAGGGACGACCTGAGATTGGCTGCTTAAGACAAGTTGGCTGCTTAAGACAAAATATGACTTCAGCCATATTTTAGGCGCACCTATATAATGTATATGTACTTATATGTACTTATGTATGTGTGCATGTTTGTTATTGTCTTTATAAATAATGTCTTCTGTATGTGTGTATGTTTGTTGAGTTATTTTTTTATTATAATTAATACCACTCTTTCTTTCTATCTTGTCTATTTTCCTTCCCTCTTCCTCTCCTCTCTCTATTTTTTTCTCTTATCACACCATTATCTTTTTTTTTCTTTCTCTCATCCTATCCTCTCATCTTTCAAACAATAGAAAAAAGAACATAAATAAAGTTCATTTTTAATGAAATAAATTTATAGATGGGCATAAAACAACGATATATACGATTCTTGAGCTTTTTCCAGCATCCAGAAGCTTCACTACTTTCATTCGCTCTTCTAACGTTAGGCATTTTCGTTTCGATATCGTGGTATACACAGTCATAATGCGAAATTGTTCTAGAAATTCCATTTTATACCGCCAATGATTTATTGTTTTTAACATTATTTTTTGTTAAATTTCTATAATTATTCGACTTCAATTATTCATTCTTTATACTCACAAAGATGAAACATGTCCGAATTTAATTATTCAAACTCAAAACACAAACAGTTTCGGCGATCTTCAATGGAGCGTACGCAAATCGAGTCAGCTTTCTGTTTACTGATTGTTTTGCCCAAACTGTGATTACATCAAGAGCTATCGAAGGTAATTAAAACACTGGGCATTGGCTGATGGGTCATTCATCAAATAACAACGTGTCAAACACCAATTCACACCGTACTTTGTTTGCACACTCTATGAATGGAACAATCATGACAGTGGGTGGGGGGTATGCAATTAGTGGTTAAGTGTACGGCGCGAGACAACTATTTACCGTTTGCACCTGCATCTGTTGATTAGGTGCTGATGACCGCTAATTAGGAGTCAATTAAAGAAGGATTTGACCATCAAAGGTGACCGCTGGCCGCAGAAGACACGTGACCGCTGATTACACGACAATTAAAGAACAAATTTCTCGGGGGGACCTGAAGTGACCGCTTACAGCATGGTGACCGCTTAATACACGTGACCGCTAAGACAAGTTCGACTGTAGTTTATTTGAACCCTCAGACTGTCTAAATGACCTCCAAGATTCCAAAATTTGTCCCTTTATATATATATCAAGGGATCAATCGATGCCCCCCTGAAAAAGGGGTTAAAATTTATAAATTATTATGAAATTCTTTTTCGATGACTTGATAAATAGCCCTAGCTTGGAAAAATAAGCTATATCCTGGGATAATGATTCTTGTACAACAACTTTTTTTCTGTAAGAAAATATACATTGCATAATAATATACAAAATGAACTACTTGAAGCGTGACTTTGACTTCAATAGACCTACTCAACCATTCTGTTTGTACTTATTTGTACCCTTATATGCCAAGCAACTATACCAGTATGATTTTTCATGACTTGTTGGGCTGTTGCAGCCAGGGAGAGAACCCATGACCTTCCCCTCCCAGAACAAGACTGCTTAAGCATTTAAATAGGTCTACAAGATGTAAGAAACAATAATGATAAGATAAACATATTCTCTCAAGTCTTATGTAGTCTAGGATTATTACACCTACTTTAGATCGGCCAGCTGTTTCTGTGATTGCTCCATGATCTTCAACAGTGTGTCATTGTACATCTTCCAGGAACTGGACCCATACTCATTCAGCAACTCCAGGTTCATTATCCTGAAAATAATGTTCCCTTGACTTCTTACATGTCCTTAATAAAAGACCAAACCATACTAATATTCAATACCCTTTTTTGAAATAAATCGTAACACCTGGACGGTAACTGATGAACCATAGCATCTGGTCAGTGACTGATAAACCGTAGCACCTGGACGGTGACTGATGAACCGTAGCACCTGGACGGTAACTGATGAACCGTAGCACCTGGACGGTGACTGATGAATATTTCAGTATACATATAAGTATAGCTTATATAAGAACTTCCTTGGACAGAAACTAACCCAATCGATCCACTGCTTTAAATTAAATAAATTGAAAAAATGTGTCTAACAGGTGAACTTCACCTGTCACGCATCCAGAGCTGAATGTCTTGACAGCAGTTCTACTACATGACTTGCACATGCAAATTGTGTGCCAAAAAAGCCACTTAGTGAACACTACATACAGCATAGGGAAATCAATTTCTAATTCCTTTCAAACAAAAGAAATTACATACAGCTGAACCTGTATTAGTGGCCACCTGTATTAAGCAGCCAATCTGTATTTAGCAGTCATTTTTTATATTAACAAACTATATCATGTTATATGTTTGGCATTCATTCCCTTGACTAACAGTTTCAGACAGGTTTGACTGTATACACAAAGTCATCATCGTCAGCCATTTAATGTGCAGTTTCCATGTCTCTGGATCACACGTTGCCCTATTGCTGTCTTCCGTCCACCTCTGTCAAGGGCTAGAGCTGGACTACGACATCAAATTTGAGGCTTTCTGTGATAGATGCTTCCTAGGTCTTTCTTGGTCGCCCGAGGCCACAGACAGAAGAATAAATGTGTCTGTTGTTGTATCACTTCCCTAGTAATTCATTCATATCAGTTTATTCAATAGTTTTACTGGAGATCATGTGATCAATGGTTGACAGTGACATGTGGCATGATACCACATCCAATCACAATTTTCCTGACTCCAGGCCAACTGCTCCCGAGGCAGACGCACTAACCACTCAGACACCAGGGATATTTGAATAAACATGTAAACACTGGAAAGGTTTATTGAGCAATTTCTGTGGTAAATCTGGAACCTGTGCTCAACTTCTCAAATCCAATATTTAGTGAAAGGAACATAAACAATCCAAAATAGGTAAAATGTAATAGGGGAAGACTAGCAGCTAGTCTACCACAAGCAAGGATTTTGTTCATTGTTTTGTATGAATTGATGATAGTTTTTTTATACATACCCTTCAAATTGGGAATTTTCATGCAATTTGTTATAATTTGAGACAAAATAGTCAGGAAATAACAGCAATGCAAAGGATATAATTCACCAAAAATCACCTTTTATAGCTGCCTATGTGGGAAAGATTTTAAAATTACACTATTTTAACCAAAATGAACCTTAATTTTTTCTCAGAATATTCATTTTGCAGGATAAGAGAGAAACTAGGCTAAAGGCTTATACATTTATAAACACTTAGCCTCACCATTCGATTTGGAATTTTTACTTACAAAATGAGAAAAATATACTTTCTGGCTGTGGAAATATAGCCAAATATTTGCTATAAAAACAACCCTAACCCACCTCAGAGACTGATGCTCCAGCTGGGCCTGGGAGTTCTCCACACACTCATTCCACGCAGCAACATCTGTCATTTTCCCTGCTGGGGGCTGCGGCAACTCGTACCGCTTCATGCTCAGCATATCCATAGGGAGGCGAGACTGGAGACGTTCAAACTCCGCCTTCATGATCTCTGTCTGTGGTTTATCAACATACAGAGTACAGACTATGTTAGCGATAAGATCGTGAAAACTGTTGTCATTTACCATACCCCCACAAATTAGTTTTGGGGATGCAATATTATCATGGTAATCACTTCTTAAAGGCCAAATATTCTTTCAAAAGCAGTGTATATTCTTTGGACAGAAAAACAAAGTGTGTGCTACAGACTTGCTTAGAGATGCAATTTGTACATACTCAATGACAACGTTACTAAACTGCATAAATATTTCCGATTCACTAATACTCACCACTGCAAAATGTAAAAAATGAGAGTAATTTGACATCCATTCAAAATATTAAATTGTGCAATTTGATTAACATTTTCAATGCGTTAAACTGTTATTTTACAGCAGATATTTGTAAATTATGTACCATTTGTGTTAGTCTACAATATGTCGAGGCTATATTTTCTTTTTCATGCAAATTGAATCATTATGAAATATAATGGGCCTTAATTAAATGCCTTGTCTCACATATTATTTATAATGAGTAAGTCAAGATTCATTGTTAAATGTATAAAGCATGGTAATACCGTGTAAGAATCACTTTTAGTATTTGGCGGGAGTGTGTACAAGTTGGATCATTTTGGATGGAGTCTTTTAGCATAAATTACCTTACAAATTTAAATGACATAACTGATTTCTATAAAAAATAATACCCTTTAGTTAGCTTGCTTACACTGATTGAAACAGAATTTAAACATAATTTTTCATGTAAACAAATCAGAATAATTAACAACCATTCTTTGTTACCTCAAACTGACTGTATGTAGCTGATGGCAGATACTCCAGATAATTTTTTGTAGGACGATATCTTCTGGTTTCTTCTTCTACTAGAGCAAGTGCCTGTGGAAAGAATATTTATATGATTATCAGTCAGCATGGAGCAAGTTCTGCATGTTTTGATCACAAGACCTTTATTTTGACATATCAGGGCTCTCCATAGTCAGTGAAAGTGTTCCAAAATTACAAAAATAAAAATATTTTGAGGAAATTTTCCATCTCATTTTAATGTAAGTTTGACCATTGACCATTAATTTTCAAGTGTCAAAAGACACCATTTCAAAAAAAAACATTGACTCCCGAGTCAAAGGAGATCCTCACATAGATTTTTTCTAATGCATACACTAAAGTTAAAGTTAGGCATAAATCTTGTTTTTGGTAACCCGACCAACCCATTATTTTACCTATTCCGAAAAGTGCCTCTCTGACCTGACTGGTGATTTCTATTTCGTTCCTGTGTATATCTTAATACAGTCTGTCAGAATGTCTGGTTGAGTTTCTAGCAGCAATATTTACACATAATTATGACTGACCTATGTTTAAGTGTTGAATAGTAATTAAATCAGGAATCTCTTTAAAGATGTTATGGTAATAGCAAGTTTGAAATAAATGATAAGCATAACGAAATCTTGTTGCTTGAGTTCAGTTCTGTTAAGTTTATTTTGATCCTGTGAATCTTGTAAATTCACAAGACCAAATGTCCTGTGATCCTTAACAACTTTTTATATATAAGTCCAATTGGATTATGAGCCAGATGCCTGTTGGAGATAGCGACAATCCGTTGTGTAAAACCCAGTATTGCGATCTACAACATACCATAACAGATTCAGAAGAAAAGGGAGCGGTATGATTTTGGCTTGTGGCCACAGACACAAGCCATTTATACAACATTTTGTGATTCCCTCATCATGGTTTTCGTAACATTTTGTATATGTTGCATTAATTTTGATATGAAGCAGAGATTATCAGTTTGTGTACACGTCATATGCGGGTTTTCCATAACAAGAAGAACCAATCAGAAATAGACTGGTTGTTCTGGTACTCTGCTTTGAATAAATACATAACCAAAAAACATTCTTTTACTGCAAAGTACTTTTCATTCTGGTACTCTGCTTTAAATCAGGGTTCCCACAAAAAAGAAAAATCAAAATTCCCTGACTTTTTCCTGAATTTTCCTTGACAAAGCTCAAAATTCTCTGACCAAATTAATTGCAAATCCAGCGGCAAATACGGATATTCTAAAACTAATTTACTTCTAAATATTTTTTTTTTTTAAACATGAAATGATGGTGTGCCAGTTGGATGAGATGCAGCTTGAAAGCTTACTTCTAAGTTCATTCGATGGCACTTGGTTATTATACTGGGGCCAAGACTTGAACGAAAACTGTCGGTGGTTGAGCAACAGATGCTATGGATTGACCGACCAATTTATAAAATGGGCAAGCCTTTTAAAAGGAAATTTTATTTGTTTTGACTTTTGTTCTAAAGGTATAATTTAATCACTTTGATAGTTCTTTAAGAAGGTTCATCCTTCATAAAAAAATATCTAACTGTAATTCTTTGAATAGAAAGAAGCACTTACCGCATCTCTAACGCCTGCCTCATCATATCCATGATCAAAATACGGCAAAGCGTCGACTACAACTTCACCGGCCATCTTGATTTATCCCTGTACCGTTCACCTAGTTTCGGACGTAAAATGCTGATGATTAAATACCAAGTATGCCAAATGTTAAGGACAGTTTATATTCCGGAAACTCTTTACAGTTTCAGGGTAAAATGGTTATTTTTATTTATTCAGACAAAAATATATTAAAATTAAACTTAATCTTTTATCATAAATATAACATCACTATATTTAATGGTCGGTTTATTTTCTTTACCGTATAAAGAAGTAAAACCTTTTGTATGTATATAACTGTAAAGATATAAATACACGATAGAATATACCAAATACGCCTGAATTACAATCTGAATCTGTAGATCCCAATACTGGGTTTTACACATCGGAAAGAGAGCTCCGCACTATTGTCGGTAGCTCTTTAAGGCATTTTTGAATGCCTCAACTGAGCCAGCATGCACTATATTATCAGGGAGATGATTCCAGTGAATCACAGTGTCCACAAAGAATGAATTTTCATATTGTTTAGAGTCTGATTATGGTATTTCCAAACACTTCGAATATTTGCAAATGCGTTTTTTTTTCTAATATATTTGATATTTCGCAGCCATTTAATTTTTTTGTTTTTATTTTTCCTTTTAGGTCTGGTGAATTTCACAAAATCTGATATTGGCAGTGCCGGAACTAACCCCTCAACCACCTTGTACATTAATATTAATCTGAGGCTTAGGCGTCTGTCTTGTGATGTTTCTAATTCAAGTTCTTGTTTCATTTTTTATATTGTCCCTGGTGTTCTGCTTGTATAATCTCCTTTTTATGAATCTAACTGCCCTGTTTTGGATTCTTTCTAGTTTGTCTATATTGTGTTTCTGGTAGGGGTTCCAGATGGTAGCCTCATATTCCATTATTGATCTTACTAGTGTAATGTAGGCTGTTTTTCTACAGGTCTCTGGTACATTTCTGAGATTTCTTCTTAAAAGGCCTAAAGGTGAATTTGCTTTTTTGCATACCTTGTTGATATGTATATTCCACTTTAAGTCATCTGAGATTTGTAGTCCAAGATAGGAATTATTTTGTACTTCCTGCATTATCATTAATTTATAATAAATGCTGAAACGAGAACCCAGGTACCCACAGGTTGGGTAGAAAATTACCGGTACCAGGTACAAAATTATTACCCGTTACTCAACATCAAATGAAGGTATCTTGCCGAAATAACCGATGGTTTGCGCGTTTTATTAATAATCCTATCATATGCATGTAATCCTATGCATTCTTGGCAGGGATTCTATCTGTATATGATTCTTGGTGATATTTTTTACATGTTTAAACAATTGGAAAGGTATAAATTTTGATATTTTCTTTAGATCATGGACAGAAATGATCCATCATTCATTTAATGAGAAATTATTATTCCGTTAGTTTTCATAGAACGTCATCACTCCAGCGCACCGACCGTGGCGGCCATCTTTGGGGTCAAGTGCTACTTATAAAATCAGTCATGCAAGTAGCATACACTTTTTGATGTATAAAAAAGAGAAAAGGTTGATCAAAGAATGGAGCCTCTACTATTAAAATGTACACAAATAAAGAGTCACACCTAAATATAAACGAATATTGAAAGTCTGCAACTTTAAAATGAATTAATATCGAGGTTTGATGGTTCATAAGTGTATGAACTATATTGATGTAGAATCCGATGATACCAATGTAGTTTACACACCAGTGTGCGATTATTGGTCATTCATTACATTCACATGTTATTTTTAAATAATACAACTACATAAACACCACTTATTCATGCGCAGATTACGAAAGCACTAGAATCGATAATTACCGAGTGTAAAGCAAGTCTGCTCTGAGACTGAAAATGTTCATAACATTATATCGGTTATAACATTGAAATCACCCTGGTCCCCTGCATAATGTTATCAACGAACTTTATTGTACGAATAATTGTAGCAAATAAAATTATATTGTTCGGCCTTCACAGCTACAAGATCTATTTGCTGAAAAAAATAAATAAAACAGTTCCAAATTAAAAGCCACATTTTCTCCTTACCTGTTCCAGTTAATGTTTAACACAACAGTAGGACTCACAGTCCTTTGATTGGACTACGACTCCATAAAGATGTGTTTTGACTCCCTCACAGGCCCATATCAAAAAGCTTCTGAAAGTAGCTGTCTGATCAGGGTCGTCTCTGTTGCCCATACAATATTGTGTCATAGATTCTACACAGTCCAAAAAAAATAATCCATTATTTCATATATACCATTTAATGTTCAGTTAATTAATATTCATCACCTCATAAATTTGTATATAAATTTGTATGAGGTAAAATGTCCGTTGTGTAATTATGCATATGCACAGCTTATCTGTATCTCAGCAATGTTATATGATGCGTGTAAGAAGTAGTAAAATAATATTTTTATGGGGATGATGTCATAAATTGAGTAATATACTTACTTTTTTCAGCTGTTTATCTCATGGCTGACCACTTATTCAGACGTAAGTGTATTGATATAACAGACGGACGGGTATGTTACTGGATTCTATATAGTTATTTAACGGTAGCTCTATTATAAAGTCAATTTTATTTGTTAAGTTTTTCTTGAGACCACCTAACTATTAAGACCACTATTTTCAGTTCTCTTTTCCCTATATCCTGTCATTTGAATCCCGATTATCAGACCATCTCATCATTAAGACCCGTTGACAGCAGTCCAAATTGTGGTCTTATTATTGAGATTTTTCTGTATAATACACTTCATGGTTAAGATATTGCACTCTATCATTACAATTTTGAAAAATTGCAATCTCATTAAAACCGTATCTGATACTGGCTAGGTAGGATCTCATGGCATTGCTTTGAAGGTTGACTCAGAGTTTTAGCTTCAAAATGCTTTGATATTCCTGAATATTCGCAAGTAAATGGCAGCGAATGGAAATTTTAATTTTGCGGATTTCACCAATGTATTACACAGTGTAGCAATACCACGTGACCGTGACGCCATTAAAGGCATCAAAACCAAGACAAAACTGTCAACATTTGGCTCCGCTTGAACATAGAAAATTGCCAATAAGTATTTCATTTCTTCATCGATTCTGATGGGACATATGTCAGTCTAAGGGGAAAAATGATAGTTTCCACGGAATATAGGTCTCCATCAGCAGCCTTTTCAGACACTGTAACCTGATTTGTGCGGACACAGTGTATTTTGTTCAAACACTTTAGTGAAACCTTGGATTTTTTTTTTGTATGCAGGCCACATTCCAAGCATTTGTTGAATTCTTGAAGTGATCAAAAAATCTATCATACCTAGAACTTCCGAAGCATGGATTACACAAAAAATTCAAACGAATAGAAGGTTATGATTGTAACGTATCACAAAAAATTTATAGTAAGTTAAACATTTTTACTCGCATCTGAAGACTTTAAAATAATTAAGTAATTTAAGATTTAAACATATAGCAACCCCCCAATAGCCAATATGTTTAGCATAACTCAAAGAATTTTGCCAAAACGCTTTCAAAGAAATTCAACTTCTATAATTTCAGTAAATTTTGGGCATGAATGTGAACATAAAACATTACCCGTATAAGGCTGGATAATTTAAAAAGAAAGTTTTGAATTAAACTTGTCAGTTATTAGAACTAAACATTAACTTAGATGCACAGAGTATAAAAACAATCGAGCCTTTCTACAAGCCAAATATACTTTAATAAAGAATGTAAATGATTCACATGTACTTCGATCAATATTGTCTTAAATTTAACAATTAAACATAAGAGATTGAACAATACCAGGCAAGTCCTCACAACAAACAAGCAACTGTATTTGAATTCTGGACTGTAAAAAATGATATGTGGACACACTAATACTAACACAGGACCAAATTGGTTTAGATTAAAGGTATATATAACTTAAGTAAAATCTATCCAGTACTGTAAATAGACACAAATGTGATCCTGGACCTTAGCTAAAGCACCAAAATGTAGGGGTCAAATAAGATAACGTAGCAACCAAAAGAAGTTTGAGACTTAAAGTCAATGAGACTAGTATCATCTAAAAGTGGATATATCACATACACAAATAACTTTAACCTTGCTTTAAGTAATGACATCAAATATAGCGGCAACAACTAATCAAAGAAGAAACAACAAAAAATTTTGAGACTTAAGTCAAAAGACAAGAGTATCACTCAGGACACGCCTGTTCTACCAAACATTCGGTCCTCCGACCACAGACAAAGAAAAATGACCCCTCTTCTAAGGTTGGGGGTATTCAACACGTTAACATTCTTCATAATGATTTTCGATGCTTTAGAAAAATAGTTAATACACTATTTTCTTTAATCCGTAATTCTGCTTGAAAACATTTCAAAATTGTGGTGGATACCACTGTATAACGTACATTTAAGCATAACAAGCGCTAATTGGGCCAACATAAAATTAATTAACGATTTTTATTCATCACCAATTTTAATGGATATCAATGTCATGCGGAAAATTCGCATAGATATAAAAGCTTCAATACGTGCAACTTAAGATATGCTAACATCAGAGGAAAACATTATCAGGCCATTTCTTTAGCAAGCTAAAATTTAACGAATTTGAAGTTTCAAATGTTAAAAATACAACTACAAAGAATATTGACCAATGTGTAGGGCACAAGTTTCCAGTCGTAAACGTTCCTTGAAACACAACTCCTGCAACTTACTGACCAACTAGCGAGAAATCTTGTTAATGGACAACAGACTGATTTAGTTCTTTTAGATTTTAGTAAAGCTTTTGACAAGGTCAGCCACTTAAAGTTATTGTACAAATTACAGGAACATGGAGTCAATAATTCAACCCTGTTGTGGATAAAATCTTTTCTCATAGGCAGAACACAAAAAGTCGTTTTGGAGGGAGGATGCTCATCAGAAGTCCCAGTAACATCAGGAGTACCTCAGGGATCTGTACTTGGCCCACTTCTCTTTCTGTTTATATATAAATGATCTTCCAGATACCATAACTTCTCAAGTTCGTTTATTTGCAGATGAACACTGCCGTTTACCTAGCTATAAACAACAAGCAGGACTGTATTACACTTCAGAAAGACCTCGACAAGCTGGTGCAGTGGGAAAAGAAATGGGAAATGGGAAATTTTAAACCCAGTAAATGCATTGTTTTAAATATTACTAAAAAGAAGAAAGCACTTTCCTTTGATTACAGATTACATGGACAAGCTTTAGAAACAGTGGATAATGCCAAATACTTAGGAGTTACAATATCAAAAGATCTCTCTTGGAATAAACATATTGACAACATTACTTCTTCTGCTAATAAAACTCTTGGTTTCCTCCACAGAAACATCCAGACAAAGAATAAGGAAGTTAGAGAAGCAGCTTACAAAGCATTGGTTAGACCTCAAGTAGAATATGCCTCTGCAGTCTGGAGTCCTCATACACAGACATATATAGATAAAATAGAAAAAGTACAACGCAGAGCAGTCCGATGGTTAATAATAAACTATTCTTATTACGACAGTGTCACCAGCATGCAGAAGGAACTTGACTGGCAAACCCTTCAGTACAGACGTGATGTCACCAGACTTCTTATGTTTTACAAATAGTAAATAACCTTGTTGCTGTCCCATTACCTGCATATCTTGAAAGACCAGCGAGGATATCCCGCCACTTACACTCTTTATCTTACAGGCAAATTCATACTCCAGCTAGCTACTTTAAATATTCCTTTTTTCCTTATACAGTGATACTTTGGAACAGCTTACCAGAAAATATAGTCTCACAAAATGATCTTTTAGCATTTAAACAAAAGCTCCTCTCGTTTCAGATAGTAGACCGTCCCTGAATCAACAAAAAGATGTTTTTACCAGATCTTAAACCTAACATATTCACCTTTTTTTCAGAAAATTTTCTCACCCTAACAAAATTTTTATTTTAACAGTTTTATCCTTGCACAGACGCGCACCTGCCAGTAATACCCGAAAGGGGAGTTTGTGCAGTATAGATAGATAGATAG